>WNWK01001933.1:122500-239747 GCA_009830355.1 Cherax destructor | reverse complement strand
CCCTAGGAAGCGATGCCTTTGACACAATTCTCAGGAAGAAACTGGAAAAATTTGGGGGGAGAATGGAACAACGAATAGGCAATCTTGACACCCATGATGTTTTGTCCCTTTTCTCACAAAATGCTTGAGTTTTTCCCAGGTTGAATATTTCTAAGATGTGCACCTTCATATGATAACCCATACTGCACGAAGAGGGGCAGTGGATCAAGCTACACTTCCAGTCAGACTAAGAGGCATTGGTGTCCGCAAGTCATCACACATTGCGATACCTGCTTTATTGTTCTCATGCATTGCATCCAGAGGGTTTTCTAGCAGCGATTCCCCTGAACATTTTGGGGACAAGATTCAAGTCCATGACCAAACTTTGGGGATGGGCCAGGACCTCGATGATCTAACGGGCTCTGAAACCAGACCTGCTCCCAACAACTACAAACAGTCACCTGGGAGGGCCCCCTGGAGAATATAGCCTCAACGGGGGCTTCAGAGTGTGTCGGGGAAGATGAGCCCGCTTCCTGGCAGGAGCTCCTCATGCAGGGGATTTTCTGTTGGCTGTTCCAAACTCCAGCCTTGGCACAGGGCCTCGACCCACAGACCATCCGAAAGGGTTGCCCTTCGACTTGCCGCCCCTTTTCCCTCGCCGAACACAGGTGTATTTGTGGCAGTGAACCCAGCAAAAGGATTCGGGTACCATGATTTTTGTGTGTCGAAAAAAAAGGGGGAAAGATTGCAAGATATGAAGAGGTTAATAACATCAAGAGGAGTTTCCCAAACAGCCGGATGCCCAGCAGTAAGGAAGCCACCCCAACTACGCAAAATCTGATGGCAGCCAAAGGTCCAATGGTATCACCCTTCAAGCCTGGACAGACGGAAAAGCAGGTGGGGGGGACTACACATGTGCTTTCACTTGGCTGATACCTATCCCCAATACACCGGGGAGGAAGGGGGGCAGCTCCCAGTTTCAGGGCCCCCCAAAAGTCGAGAAAATATGGAGAATTTGGGCCCATCATTATATGTTTGTTCCCATAGGCTCTTAGCCCCTTTGGGCCCTATGAAAGAGTGCATATAATTTCCCTAAAGGATCTAGGCAAAAACTCAACAGGGAAACTAGGGATCCCAGGGCAGCTAGTTTTCTGTTCCAGCGACCACCTGCTTTTTCAGATGGGTAATGATCGGGATTTTTGGGGACGCGCCCCAGCTCTGGGGGGGCTGCATGAGATTTTTGAATTATAATCAGTAAAAAACACTTAACCCAAAATAACTAGACATGTATCTCTACACCTTAAGTACTGTATATGCCATCTTTTTTAAAAGTATATATATATATATATATATATAATATATATATATATATATATATATATATATATATATATATTTTTTTTAATGAAATCACGAAACAAGTGATTTTAAATCATTTAACAAACTGCGGCATGCCAGGACCGACCCCCAACATTGTACCGCCCCGGGGGACAACACAATGTACGCATCCCCTTTTCCACTGGGCCCCCGGCCCCGGGGGCGGGTCCTCAGCCCAACTCTCTTCAACGTGCCCATGCATGAGCTGGTGCAGCTGACGTTCTCAGGGCCCCCGGGGGGCTCAGCTACGCTGATGACCTGGCACTCATTGTCAGGGGGAAAAACCCCCGGGCTGTTGCGAAAACCCAAACCCCCACCTCAGCCTGCTAGATACCACCTGCCGTCGCCTTGGCCTCAAGATCTGGGCCCCGGGAAAAACCCAAAAGGGCCCTGATCTTTCGTGCCAAGGTCCGGGGTACCGGGGGGGAAGATTCAGACATCAACCGGGGCTGGGTCAGCAGTTACCAATATTTTTATATGGATTGACAGCCGACTCCCCCCTTCCCCGAAACATGCAGAGCATGTCAGGGGCGTGCCATGCAACTTTTACGGCCATCCCCTGCCATGGCCAATCCTAAAAATGGTCCAGCCACGATATTCTCCGGATGTTCTACGGCAGGCGGTGCGCTCGCTGTCGATTTGGGGGGCAATCACCCTGACCCATGCTCACCCCCCATGCCTCAAGCGCCTCAGCGTTGTACAAAATCCCGGCCCCCCGGGGAGCGCGGGGGGGCCCCCGGGGGGGACGAACACAGTGACCCGGGGAAAAGAGGGGCCCCAAATTTCCCCGCCCCAAAAGACAGGATCCCCCTTTTTTTGCTGGGGGGGTTCCCAAAAATTTTTCCCGCTACCGGGTGGTGAGCGCCTGCTGAGGCCCCCTTTTCCCCCCAGCGAGGCGATTTTCAGGGGGCCGTGTCCGACTATGGTTGGGTCGGCTGGGGAAAAGACACAGGAGCTCCTGCCCATGCCCCCTTTCGAGGAAAAGGGGGTGCGCCCGGGCCCCCTCGATGGGACCCGGGCCCCCCCCCCTGGGCACCAAAACCCCCGCCGTAACCACCTTGAAAAACCCGCCAGCCAGCAAGCGTCACTGTCCACACCCGTGCTGAAAAGGGGGGCAGCTGAAAACTTTTTCTGCAGCGGAGCCCCCGGGTGTGCAGTGTACTACACTGAGGGGATCAAGAGCCCCTGGGCCGGCCCGCCCGGGATAAAACCCCTCCCTAACGGTCGGCGGGGCCCCCCCCGGACCACTGCAGCATCCCGGGGGGAACTCCCCGCCACCCCGAGGGCCACCCCAAAATGCGCTCCTGGAACACCACCAACCCCCCGTCATCCCCTCGACTCCAGGGCGGCGATACGGGGGCCCTCAGGGAAAAGGGGGCCCGGGGTAAAATCCGGCCCTCACCGCCATCAAAAAAAGACCTACATTTCTTTTACAAAAGGGGGGGCCGGGGAAGCAACAATAAATTTGGGGGTCGCCCCATCATTTTTTCTGGGAATGATGCGGCGGATGGGGCTAAGTTCCACTTCGGCCCAACCTGCGACCAATTGCCATTAGCCCCGGGGGGTTTTTCCTGGGGGGAGCTTCGGCAGCCAGCGCCACTACCCCCCCCCGGGAGATCTCGGAGCCGGCACTGGTATGACAGAGCGACACGTAGGGGCCCCCCAAACATGAGGAAACTGAACAGGGAGCTGCAAGTCAGCGTCCACCGCCTGGGCCCCGGCCCCCCTACCCAAAGCGCCTTATCGAACGCGTTAGTGAGGGTTTGCCCTCACTGGGGCCGGATGGTTCCAAAGCCTCTAGGGGTTTTTTACATGTTGCTGTCCTTCGACAATCCATTCGCCGCAGGCACTTCCCGATGGCACCCGGGGGGTGACCCGCGAGGACAAAGCAGCCCGGCTGGTTTCGGGGCCCCCCCCCGATTTTTGACACTGCCCCAGTCCTAGCCACCCACCCCCCCTCATTAAAAGGGGGAAACCCCCGGGGGAAACCCCCGGGCGACCAAGACTAACCCCCCTTTTTCTTTCTCTCACTTCCTTCTTTTTCAAGAACATAAGAACATAAGAAAGGGGGGAGCACTGCAGAAAGGGGCCCCCCCGGCCCATTCAAGGGGTAGAACCACAGCCCCCCCTACCAAGATTTTGCTGATGAAGATGCGACGTCCCCCAAAACACTCCCCCCTCATGGGAGCCACAGCAAAAAGAAAGAATAAGATGACACCCTCTACCCAGGGGGCCCCCAAAAACCCGGGGCACCATTTGGAAGACCCCCGGGGCCCGGGTACCGGCGAAAAAACAACAACAACAACAACTGGGCCACCCCCCCTTCCCAAAAAAAAAAGCATGTTGGGCGGGTTTTTTAAACAGGAGGAGGGGAAATTTTAATTTTGGGTACCACTGCCACGGGGGGTTCTCGGATCACGAGAAAAAAAAGTGGGTTGGTTAAAGCGGGGGTTTTTAAAAGGGTTCTGGGGTGGTACAATGTTCTGGGGTCGAATCCTGGTTTTTGCAGTTTTAAAAAAATTTTATATATATATATATATATTTATATATATATATATATATATATATATATATATATATATATATTATTTTTTATATATATATATATATAATATACACATACCCCCCTTTTTCATGACGTACATGGGGAAAAAAAAAATGTTGTGTGTATTGTGTGTTGTGTTTTTGGGAGTGTGAACAAAGTACTTAACTACTCTAGAAGATGGGAGGGGGACCAAGCTACACTCCCAGTCAGACTAGGAGGCATTGGGTGTCCGCAAGTCACCCTCAGATTGCTCTACCTGCTTTCCTGTCTTCATGCATTGCATCCAGAGGGCTTGTAGCAGCAATTCTCCCTGAACATCTTAGGGACACGATTGGAATCCAGGGACCAAAAGTTCGTTGATGGAGCCAGGATCTGGGATAACCTAACAGGCTCTGAAACCAGGCCTGCTCCCCAACAACTACAAACAGTCGCACTGGGATGGCCCAATAGTAGAGAATATAGCCTCAGCAATGCTTCAGAGTGTGTCAGGGAAGGATAGAGCCCGCCTACTTGCAGTGAAAGCCCTCATGCAGGGGACTTTCTTTTGGCTGTTCCCAACTCCAGCCTTGGCACACGCCTCGACCCACAGACCATCCGCATTGGTGTTGCCCTTCGACTTGCCGCCCCTATTCTCGCCGAACACAGGTGTATTTGTGGCAGTGAAGCAGCAGACCGATTCGGGTACCATGGTCTTGTGTGTCGAAATCCGAGGAAAGATTGCAAGACATGAAGAGGTTAATAACATTATCAAGAGGAGCCTCACAACAGCCGGATGCCCAGCAGTAAGGAACCACCCCAACTATGCAGATCTGATGGCAACCAAAAGCGTCCAGATGGTATCACCCTTCAAGCCTGGACAGACGGCAAGCAGGTGGTGTGGGACTACACATGTGCATCTACCTTGGCTGATACCTATCTCCAGTACACCAGGGAGGAAGGAGGGGCTGCTGCCACCTTCAGGAGTCCCAGAAGTCGAGAAAATATGGAGAACTTGCCCATCATTATATGTTTGTTCCCATAGGCTCAGAGACCCTTGGCTCATGGGGAAAGAGTGCATCTAAGTTCCTCAAGGAGCTGGGCAAAAGACTCAACAGGGTAACTAGGATCCCAGGGCAGCTAGTTTCTGTTCCAGCGACTCAGCGCTGCTGTTCAGAGGGGTAATGCATGCTGATTCTGGGCACGCGCACCAGCTCGGAAGAGCTGGATGAGATTTCGCATTATAATCAGTGACAAAGATGTAACAATATGTACTAGACATGTATCTCTCACCTCGTGTACTGTATATGCCATCTTTATATCAACAATGTATCTCTCAAATCTTTTGTACCATATTATGTAATAAAACATACCTATTGGTAAAAAAAAAATTAAAAGATGGTGGTAGGAGAAGTGGAATATTCAAATGGCATCAGGAAGAAATCCAAATATTCTTCCTTGAAGCCTTTTATCCACTTCTCCGAGGCTATGGGTCCCACAATTTGTACCAGAGGTGGACCCCATCCTATATTACGTATATATATATATATATATATATATATATATATATATATTTTTAAATGCAAAAAGATCACAGTAAACAGGTGATATCAAAATATGCAAGACAACCACTATGAAAAAATAGAGGAATTCCAAGCGCTTTCGTGACTACTCACATTATCAAGGAACTATAAAAGGAAACATGACAAGGAGACTTAGGGGAGGGGTAACCAATTCCTATTTTTTGTTTTTGTTTATCGTCCGATTTCGTTCTTTTTTTTTTGCACGTGAAGACGTGTTTATGAACCTTATTGTCTGTGAGTTTCAATAAGATTGCCCTAAAAACAAAAGAGAAAAAAAAATATTTATTGAAAATTCCATGAAGATTCCATTTAAAAGTCAGTCCAGCCTAAATGGCACAACGAAAGGTGGATTTGAGACTTGGTACATATAAAACAATGCTAATGCTATTTTCGTACTGAGAGACATTCGTGTAATTATCTCTAGTTTTTCTACAAAAAAATAAAGTTCCTCAGTTTTTTGTTATATGCAAAATATTTTGCCCGTTACTCCCACACAAATCCAAAAATATTTGGAATATTGCAAATTTCTCTCCATGATAATTTAAAACTATCATTGTTTTATGGTTCCTGTCAATATTATTGCAAATAATAAATGGTGGACCACATCAAATAGGTCAATAACTTGCTTCCGAGATAACGCGTGAAACGCTTCCGGGCTCGGAAAATGTTTTTTTTTTTTTTTTTCCGCGAAAATCGGTGTAGTTTTAATGTCTAGTTGTGTTCTAGAGTTGTTATCCCCTCCAAAACACCGTTTTCTTTTACTCAATGTCCGTCTACGTCATAGAAGACGACATGATGAAGGGGAAATAATTTTATATCGAAAATCCTGGAAGTACAGTCGCCTTGTTACGGCCTATTTTATTAGTTCTAGTGTATATATCATGTTTATATGTGTTTTTTAGTGTTTATTTAGTCATTTTAGATGATATTAGCGTAATAAGAAAAATTATTCCTGGGACCCGGGAGTAGCCAGAGCGGGAATATTTCCGAGCGTTCCTGATTGGCTGGAACTACCGGGGAAGCTCCACCCACACACATATAGTGCCATGTAGTCAATTATAACACCACCAACCTCCAGTCATCCACGTCGACTCCAGGGCGGCGATACAGGCCATCATGCATAGGGAGCCCAAGGATAACATCTGGCTCCTCACCGCCATCAGAAGAGACCTACATTCACTTGACGAGCAGGGCCGGCAAGCAACAATCAATTGGATACCAAGCCACATCGACCTTGCTGGGAATGATGCGGCGGATGGGGCGGCTAAGTCTGCCACACTTGCAGCCCAACCTGCGACTACAATTACCATTAGCCGGAGGCAGGTGCACCTGGGGGCAGCTTCGGCAGCCAGACGCCCACTACCAGCACCGGGAGCATCTCGGAGCCGGCACTGGTATGACAGAGCAACACGTAGGGAGCCCCCACCAAACATGAGGAAACTGAACAGGGAGCTGCAAGTCAGCGTCCACCGCCTGCGCCTCGGCTACCCTACTGCAAAGCGCCTCATCAAACGCATGAGTGAGGAGCTTTGCTGCCACTGCGACCGGATGGTTCCAAAGCCTCTAGTTCACTACATGCTTGACTGTCCTGCGACGACGTCCATCCGCCGCAGGCACTTCCCGATGGCACCTGGGGATCTGACCCGCGAGGACAAAGCAGCCCGGCTGGTTTACCTGGCCACCCATGACTTGGAGACACTGCTCCCAGTCCTAGCCACCCACCCGCCCCCTCGATGACGACGCCGGAGAACCCCAACGACGACCAAGACTACCCACTACAGCTATTCTTTCTCTCACATCCTTCTTTCTTATCCCCCATTCTTCTTCTTCCTATGTAGGTAGAACCACAGCCTGAAGTACCAAGATCTGCTGATGAAGATGCGACATCAGAAGACACTCCCCATCATGGGGAGCCACAGCAAGAAAGAAAGAAAGAAAGAAGAAGATGACCGACACCCTCTACCCAGGGGGCCAATGCCGGGTCACCATTTAGAGAAGACCCGGGACGGATGTACCGGCAAACATACAACAACAACAACTCACAGTCACATCACACTAACAAAGACAACACCTCACAGTAGCGTAACATCGCACGACTCTGTGAAGAGGAACATAAGAAAGGACCTGAAACTCTTCCCAAGAATTAAGATTAGTCCAATTTATCATTAAATTCTTCCCAAATTGTATTAATTATATATGAATCCAATTTATATAAACCAAAAGAAATATTCATATTATTTTCAAAACTGCTTTTAATGAAACATGATTCTATTATATTCCTCTCAACCATGGACTTGCTTGATACAACCTGAGAAGGTTGTATCAAGCATAGGTTGGAGGGAGGGGGTGAAGGAAGTTTTGTGTGCGAGGGGCTTGGACTTCCAGCAAGCATGCATGAGTGTATTTGATAGGAGTGAATGGAGACCAATGGTTTTTAATACTTGAAGTGCTGTTGAAGTGGAAGCAAAGTAACATTTATGAAGGGATTCAGGGAAACCGGCAGGCTGGGCTTGAGTCCTGGAAATGGCAAGTACAGTGCCGGCACTCTGAAGGAGGGATGTTAAATGTTGCAGTTTTATAACTGTAATGTAAAGCATGCCTCTGGCAAGACAGTGATGAGGTGAATAATGATGATTTTTTTTTCTTTTTCGGGCCTCCCTGCCTTCGTGGAAACGGCCGACGTGTCAATAAATAAATAAATAAATAAATATATAGTATATATATATATGTATATATATATATATATATATATATATATATATATATATATATATATATATATATATATATATATATATATTTATTTATTATTTTTTTATTAACACATCGGCCGATTCCCACCAAGGCAGGTGGCCGAAAAAGAAAAACTTTCATCATCATTCACTCCATCACTGTCTTGCCAGAGGGGTGCTTTACACTACAGTTATAAAACTGCAACATTAACACCCCTCCTTCAGAGTGCAGACACTGTACTTCCCATCTCCAGGACTCAAGTTCTGGAGATGGGAAAATCATGAAACAAGTTATTTTGAATCATTAACTAAACTGCGGCAGGCTGAGCCTCGATCCTGCAGCAACTTGTCCGGCCCCGTGGGAAGTCATACAACGTTCACATTGCTCCAACCATTGAACCACCAGTCCTACAAACAACATGAGTCTAGTGAACTAGACTTGCTTCAGGTTGCGAGGACATACGTATGTGCTTATGTCCTCGCAACATTAAGAAAGTCTAGTTCGCAAGACTCATTTTGTTTGTAAGGTTGATGGTGTAATGGTTAGAGCAATGTGAACATTGTGTAGCTTCTCACAGGGCTGGACAAGGTGACGCAGGATTGAGCCTGGGTCACCTATACTTTCGTTAATGATATATATAGAGATGAAAAATAAATGTATTATACTTCTCCATTGACGAATGTTGTCCTTAAAACCGTTAAATTTACTTTCACGTATTTGGATATGTTGTGTGTATTACAACCTCCATGTGCATACTGCCCATCTATTATATTGCTGTGTAATTTATGTAAGTCTTACAACTCAACAGACTGGATGAATATATTTTAACTTATTTAAAAGAAAACGCATAACTATTCTGAAAATTTTACCATGAAGTGTTACAGAGACACTAAATACTGTTCCATATATTTTCCTATTTACTTGCTTTCATTCATCTGCTAATTTGCCTTCATTTCATTGAGTCTCAAATATAATCAGTTGAAGCTTTTATATTACTTTTGCGTAATGATTAAGTTACTGACTACTCCAAATAAATCATCTGATGCTGCAGGATAAAGGTTCGACACCCGAGCTTCCAGTGATGGTGTGGATCCACGGTGGAGCATTCTTCTCTGGGGGAGCACACGAGTTCCTGCCACATGTTCTCCTCAATCATGATGTGGTATTGGTGGTTATCCAGTACAGACTAGGGGTTTTTGGTAAGTGATTGTGAGAACATAAGGAAGAAGGAGCACTACAGAAGGCCTACTGGCCCAAGCTGGTTAGGTCCAATTCACGCTCACCAACTCATGTATTTGTCAAACCTATTTTTTAAATTACATAACGTTTTAGCTTCAATTACGTTACTCAGAAGTTTGTTCAACTTCTCTAGTATTACCAAACCAATGTTTCCTTATTCCTTTTAAATTTAAATGTTTCCAGCGTTAACCTATTATTGCGAGTCCTGTCTTGGTTACATACTTTTAGCACGTTATTTACATCCCCTTTTTATTTATTCCTTTTTTCCATTTATACGCCTCAATCATATTATCACTAATTCTACGCCTTTTCTAGAGAGTGCAGATTCACGGTCCAAAATCTATCATCGTACGAAAGATTTCTGATTCATGGGATCAAATTTGTCATCCTTCTTCGTACGTTTTGCAGCGCATTTATATTTATTCTGCAATTCAGATCTTCCTGTAGCGCTCTAATGTCGTCGTCAGAATTAATTCGATGGCCTATTTAGGTGTCGTCGGCAAACCTGCTTATGTCGCTATTTATTCCCTCATCTATATACTATATAAATTGAGAACAACACAGTGCCTATGTGGAACACCGCTTGTTATGCGTCACCACTTTGATTTCTTCCAAATTAGGCAAATTATCTGTTGCCTATCTCTCATCCAAGCCTCTATGAAAAACAAATTATCCTATTACATGTGCCTTTACTTTCCTTAATAACCTCTGATGTGGAACTCTATCAAAAGCTATAAAAGTCCTGTCTTGGCTGTATGTTTCCAGCACGCTATTTACATCCCCTTTATTAATTTCTGTTTTCCATTTATACACCTCAATCATATCCCCCCTAATTCTACGCCTTTCTAGAGAGTGTAGATTCAGGGTCCTCAGTCTATCCTCATAGGGAAGATTTCTGATACATGGGATCAACTTTGTCATCCTCCTCTGTACGTTTTCCAGTGCATTTATATCCATTCTATAATACGGTGACCAAAACTGTGCAGCATAATCTAAATGAGGCCTAACCAAAGATATATAGAGGTGAAGAACAACCTGAGGACTTCTATTATTTATACTTCTTGATATGAAGCCAAGGATTCTGTTAGCTTTATTGCGAACACTTATGCACTGTTGTCTTGGTTTCAGATTACTGCTAACCAGAACTCCAAAATCCTTTTCGCAATCACAAGTATTAAGATCTACATTATTCAGTTTAAATGTGGCATGGTTATTGTCCTGCCCAACATTTAGAACTTTTCATTTGTCTACATTAAGTAGACATTTATAACTTTTCATTTGTCTACATTAAGTAGACAAATGCAAAGTTCTGAATGTTGGGCAGGACAATAACCATGCCACATTTAAACTGAATAATGTAGATCTTAAGGATTTAGGAGTTCTGGTTAGCAGTAATCTGAAACCAAGACAACAGTGCATAAATGTTCGCAATAAAGCTAACAGAATCCTTGGCTTCATATCAAGAAGTATAAATAATAGAAGTCCTCAGGTTGTTCTTCAACTCTATATATCCTTGGTTAGGCCTCATTTAGATTATGCTGCACAGTTCTGGTCACCGTATTACAGAATGGACATAAATGCACTGGAAAACGTACAGAGGAGGATGACAAAGTTGATCCCATGTATCAGAAATCTTCTCTGAGGACAGACTGAGGGCCTTGAATCTGCACTCTCTAGAAAGGCGTAGAATTAGGGGGGGATATGATTGAGGTGTATAAATGGAAAACATAAATTTATAAAGGGGATGTAAATAGCGTGCTGGAAACATACAGCTAAGACAGGACTCGCAGCAATGGTTTCAAGTTGGAAAAGTTCAGATTCAGGAAGGATATAGGAATGCACTGGTTTGGTAATAGAGTTGTGGATGAGTGGAACAAACTCCCATGTACCGTCATAGAAGCTAAGACGTTGTGTAGTTTTGAGTGGGTGTGGGTTGGTGTAAGTTGGACCTGACTTGCTTGTGCTACTAGGTCTTATGCCTTTCTCCTTCCTTAAGTGGAAGTGACCTGACTACCTGGAGTTTACCTGGAGAGGGTAAACTCCAGGTAGTCAGGTCTAAGCCGGGGAGTGATGGACCTGCCTCGTGTTGGTCAGTAGGCCTGCTGCACTGTTCCTTCTTTCTTATGTTCTTATGCTCTTGTTCTTCAACTTCGCTCCATGCTGTCCGTCCACTACCCAGGTTTCCTTCTTGACCTGAGGACTCACAACAGGAGGACTACTACGAATCCTCTTGTTTCCTCCGTCAATCGCTGTATCTCTAGCTTCTCTACTCTCAATTCTTCCTTAAGCTGCTGGTAAAGTTGCTCAATGGAGGGCATCTTGGTTCAGTCCACAGAGAGTACACTAGACACGTCTTCACTGAGCTATATACAGGTCACCACTCTATATACAGGTCACCACTGATATACAGGTCACCACATATGAATACCGAGATAGCTCGGTATTCAAATGTACATTTTCGTCTCTTAAAGGTTTCCTCTCAACTGAAGACTCAGTGATTCCCGGCAACTTCGGCTTGAAGGATCAGACGCTGGCGCTGCAGTGGGTGCAGCGGAACATCCACAAATTTGGAGGAGACAAGACCAAAGTCACTATCTTCGGTGAGAGCGCCGGTGGTTCCTCCGCTCACTTCCAGATGCTCACACCAAGTCCGAAGGTGAGGAAGGAGGGAAAGTAAAGTGGTTAAGTGATAAGAAGTCTTGGGAAGAAACCACAATGATAATGACAAAACACTAAGATGGTAACATGATAGGAAGCAGCGTCACGTAACGAAATGTTTCGAGGTAAGTCTTAACAAGATTTGAGGCTTTAGTTTTTACCTCTCCATTCTCCCCTATCAAAAAATTACCAGTGTTGGTGCATTGCTGCCACTTGAAAAAAAAAAAATGTTTGCTTTGTGAGCCAGAGTCAGGAGAGACTTTATACTGCAATATAGGACTTTGTATTTCAATATGAAACTTTGTACTGCAATGTAAGACTTTAAACTAAAATATAAAACTTTGTGCAACAATATTAAATTTTGAGCAACAATATAAAACTTTGTGCAACAATATAAAACTTTGTGCAACAATATTAAATTTTGTGCAACAATATAAAACTTTGTGCTACAATATAAGACTATTCTATAAGACTTTGTACTGCAGTATAAAACATTGTACTACAATATGAGACTTTGTAATAAAATATGAACATTTGTACTACAGTATAAGACTTTGTACTACAATGTAAGACTTTGTGTTACAATATAAGAATTTTACTACAATATAAGACTTTAAACTACAATTAAAGACTGTACTAAATTAAAAGACTTTATACTACATTATAAGACATTGTGCTACAATATAAGACTTTGTACTATAAAATAAGACTTTGTACTACAATATAAGACTTTGTACAACAATATGAGACATTACAACCAAAACGTCTGCTTACTATCAAGTATTTCGGTAACCTGAACAAAGTTTTCCACAACCTGGTACTTGCTCTTGGACTCTGGACTAGCCTGGTTACACTGTACAAAATAAAATATGCATAATAACATTTATGATCTTCATGAATTTTTAGCGGGTGTTCATTTATTAAACAAGCATCAGCATTTTTTGCATTTTCAGATTAAATATAATATGCCAGACCTTTTATAAGCACGGACTTTGAATACATAGCTTCGCTTTACATATTTTTTGTTTTGCTGTCACCCTTTGAAATCACAAAGGAGAATCTGATTCGATTTTTAGACCATATAAAGTCACCACTCCCACTGATTATTCTACGATTTTTCATCATGCTCACATGATTTAGGGATAAAATAATTTCATTATGAATCTATGAGGAACAAAAAAGCACAATACTGTTTCTTTATTTTTTTAATTTATTTTATTTTACATAAATATCTTCCTCTGCAATTACTCTCGTGAAAAGAAAAGGGTACTGGCATGTGTGGTATTTGGGTAGTGTGTGTGTGGGTCGATCACCATGCCCAGCCCTTCTAGGGCAGGGTAGGTGCCAAGGCTGGAGCTTGCTACCATCTGCGGCTCGCAAGCCTGCCCTTCCCGTCAGCCTCCTTGGGGCGGGGAAGGTGGCAGACCAGAGAGGCCTAGCATCTATCTACCTACCTGCCTCGTGCTTGTGGGCGAATATGGCTAGGCCTGGGACCAGTTGGTCCCGCCGCTGAGGGGTACCCCTTCCCATGGGAGACAGGTCTCTGCTACTCCCACGCCAGGGAGCCGGAGCCGGGTCGCCATCTGGTAAAGACCCGGGCCGGGAGAATTCCCGGTGAATCAACACCTCCACCTGGGTAGTGTGGGTCACATAGTCATGAAGGAGGGTCGCATTACTCCTCACTCAGTCTTTTCCTACCAATAAATACATACATTTCACAATGGCTTCAGGTAATATATATGGAATAGTGATAGGTACTGTTTAGTAATGAATTTTCTTCTTAACCAATCATAAAAATACTACAAATAACGTTTCTAGTCTGCAGTGAGAGGTGGTAACACTAACAGGCGCAGTGTGGCTGCTTCCCACTCTACACAGTTAACTATACGTATTTCACTTATTTTATATCCTGGATTATATATTATAGATTTTGTATTTTATTTCAAAATGGTGGACCTTCGTAATGTGAATTTTCTAGAATGCATACTTCATATCTTTATCCTCCTTTATTCCATAAGTAATTTATTTCCTTGAGACATTTATATGTACTAATTATGTAGCAATAATTCTCAGTTCAGAGACAATATGGAAGAGTCATTGTTAAACAGCAATTTATTTGAGTATTGTTGAAATTCCTCTCAACCATTTTTTTAAATTTCTTGATATTGCATATTTTTTGAGGATGAACATTATGTATTTTCTATTTTTAGTACACTAAATTCAACTAGACTTTCTATAATCAAGTAAACTTATCTTGAAACTTTTGCAATTATAATTCTCCAAAAAATGTTGTGTAGTTTCGCCTGCCATTTCTGGGGTATTTATTTAAGTTTCTCATAAACCCTTCATGAAAATCTGAAATCTATATTTTTTTTTTACGTTGGCTCAATACGCAACTAATGAAGACAGTGAACAAAGAAAGTAAAGCATTCAAATTTCTGTTAAGAAAGTTACAGATTATAAGAGAAGCCAGTATTAAGGAAGGTGTATTTGTAGGTCCACAAATTCACCATTAATGGCTGACAGTGAATTTCAGATAACACTGATTGATGTAGACTTAGCAGCTTAGTATTTATTCACGAACATCTGTAGTGAATTTATTGGCAGTCACAGAAATGTAGATAAATGGTTCAGAGAACTGACAAGTTGATAAATTAGACACTAGGCCAGCTGGCTACAACAAGATTCGTCCAACTAGGTATATTTATTCACCATAGGAAGGTTAGCATAGGCACCAATGAGACAACAAATGCAAGTTTTTACAGACGAATCTCCCGCCAGAGTAGCCGTAACTAGCTCTAGCTCAAGTCCCCTCAAAGCCGTCATCATGACTCACGAAATCGTAATGACACGATTACAAACAAACCATACGACGGGCGGGGTTAGAACCCGCTATCAAAGAGTAATAAAACTCCAGACCGACGCGCTAGCCACTGGGTATTTTGAACTCATTTTCTATGCTACCCGACGAATGTGGGTTGTTTACTGGCAACGTCACAACAAGCACCAAGGAAGCATTGGCAGACGAGGGTGAATTGACGTCTCTGGAAAACCCAGCGAAGAACATTCCAATGAAGACAACCGCAACGAAAACCATCGAAAACATCACGATAAACTCTGCCAGTGAAAGTAAGAAATTTGTTTTAGTTGGGAACAGTCAGATTAAGTTTATGGATAGAGCATTTTGTCTTAGAGATATGAAGAGGAGGCAGAGGGTATGTTTCCTGGGGCTGGGATGGAGGATATTGTTAGCCGTCTAGACATTGTGAAAGGTAATGGGAGCAATCCTATTATCTGCCTCTGTGCGAAAGGCAATGATGTTGGCAGACGTAGGAGTGAATAACTGATTAGTAGGCATAGGACATCAATAGAGATAATTAGGAAGAAAGGTGGGAACCCTGTGGTATGGGGCACTTTTTTCAGGAGAGGAATTGGAAATGAATGGTTGTCCAGGGCAAATGGTGTCAATTGCTGGCTGGACGATCGCTGTAAGGAAAATGCAGTAACATTCATAGACAACTGTGACCTCTTCTATGGCAGAAATGACATGTATGCCAGGGATGGGGTTCACTTATCTAGGTTTGAGGTGGGAGCCCTGGCCATTGCACTTGGGGAAGCTGTTAGAGCTCTAAATTAGAAATAGTTACTGGTATGGGTTTTTGAGGGAAAGCAATGAAATCTCACTGTAGCGATAGTGCGAGTTTTAGGGAAACCAGTTATAGGTAGAATGAAGTAGAGTTAAAAAAAAAACATACCACGAGCGGGGATAGAACCCGCGATCGTGGGTTCTATCCCCGCCCGTGGTATGGTTTGTTTGCAATCGTGTCATTTCGATTTCGTGAGTCGAGGTAGAGTTATTGTTGAATACTGAAAAGCCAGTGACACTAAGTAACAAAGATAGTAACAACGACAGTGGAAGAACAGAAATGAACAGGAAGGGAAAAGAGAAAGGTTTCTAAATATATATTATACAAATAGTCGTAGTGATAGAAATAAGATGGACGAATTGACATTAATTGCAAGTGCGGGTAACATTGATGTATTTTCCATAACAGAGACGAGGTTTTATATGAAAAATCGGGACATTTCTGCTGAATGTCACATTCATCGTCTTAATATTCCAAGAAGCAAGAGGTATCGGGAAGGATGGGGGGGGGGGGGTGTGGCACTGTATGTCCGATATCGCTTGAATTGTTGCATAAAAACTGGTATAAAGTCTGAAATAACACATATTGAGTCTGTCTGGGTAGAATTTTCAGAGGGTTACGAAAAATTTATATTAGGCGTGATATAGAGTCCCCCAAATTTGGATAGGGACCAAGGAAAAGTATTGTGGGAGGAAACTGTTAGGGCCACAAGGCCCGATAACGTAGTAATTCTTGGGGACTTTAACAATTATCTTTAGCATTGAATGGAAGTATGATTGTAGGGATAACTCACTAACGGTCCCAGATTTTTGCCTAGCGGATTAGATAACATGTATCCTCTGTGGACTGGGGTAACGAAGAGAGCTATCAATAGGACAGCTTTCTAAATACTATACAGGCTGCTCGACGAAAATGTATTCCGTATAAAGAAATTAGATCAATAGAAATAACCAGAGATGGATGAATAATAGGCTCAAATATCTTTTAGGGCAATAGAAAGGAATTTATAGGCGCATGAAAAGAGGAGGGCCACCTTATGAATCAATATATTCACATTAAGGTGACTTGCTTATAAATTTGTAGTAAGAAAAATATTATCCTAAGTGTAAATATTTAAATCTTAGTATTAATGAAAAATAGATGACAAGATAAAGTTTAGCATTTCGCTTAAGTTGAAAAGGTTGACGCGGGTTGACTTATATATCTAAATTAAATCCGTTATTTCTGGTTCTTACTTGGTTCGACATCCTCAGTATTTTATTGATATCTTCCTTGTTTATGCCCATCATCCACTTATACACCTCGATGATATCTTCCCTCATTCTACGTCTCTCCAGAGAGTGAAGATTCAAGGCTCTAAGTCTATCTTCATACGGAAGATTTCTTATACAGTAAATCATTTTAGTCATTCTTCTCTGTATGTTCTCCAACGAATCTATATCCATCCTGTAGTAAGGAGACCAAAACTGAGCGGCATAATCCAAATGAGCCTCACTAGTGGTGTATAGAGCTGTAAAATAATTTTGGACTTCTGTTGCTTATACTTCTTGAAATAAATCCTAGTAATCTGTTAGCCTTATTGCGCACACTTTGGCACTGTTGTCTTGGCTTTAGATTTCTGTTTACCATGACTCCCAAGTTTTTTTCACATTCGGTATGATCAAGCTCTACTTCACCTAGTTTATAACTACGAGGGATATTTTCATTTCCAAGGACTAGGACTTTACACTTGTTCCACACTGAAATTCATCTGTCACTTTTCAGACCAAGACATTAATTTGTCTAAATCCTCCTGGAGTTCATTGGTATCCTTCTCAGAATGAATCATACGGCCTATTTTTGTATCATCAGCAAATTTACTCATGTCACTTGTAATTCCTTCATCAAGGTCATTAATGTAAATTATGAACTACAATGGCGTTCCTTGTGGAACGCCACTAGTTACCAGTCCCCATTCAGATTTGACCCCATTAATGGAAACTCTATGCTTTCTATTGGTAAGCTATGCGTCTATCCTCTTTAAGGGGGGCTCCTTGACGTGGTAAAGAGGCTATCGGTCTGAGGAATTGGACCTTTTGGTCTTCTTCCTCAGACCGAACCTAATTACCCCCCAATCCCCCCTCCCTTTTCCCATCTCCCCCATCCTCCCTTTTCCCTTTCCTCCTCCTCCTCCTCATCCCTCCCTTATTTCCTTCCCAGTTTTACCCTGGGAGCTTCTCTCCTCAGGCATTCTAGTTCCTAGGTAGGGGGAAGGGTATCGTAGTCCATCCCATTCCGTTGAGGTCCTTGGCGGTGGTGTAGTTTGCCGTGGAATCTGGATCGCCTGGGGATGTCCCGATCCTCTCCGGTCACCCGGGGTGGCTTTGGGTATCTTTCGGGCGACGGGTGTATCTCTGGAGGCCACCTTTCGGATTCCGGGGTGGTGGCCGAAGGCGGTATGCTTTGTGGCGGATATCCGGCCGCCCTCTTTTGTCCGCCGAGATGGCTCGGTGGATGTGAGTTGCTATCCCGGATTGCTGGTTTACTGGCGTGAAGGGTAGGGTATGGCACGGTTCCATGCAGCATCTGCACTACTTGCGGTGTTGAGGTCCTCTTGGGCACGGAGGGGATTTGCGCTCCCTTTCATTCCTCCTAGGACCTATTCCTCCACGTTCCCCCTTTTTTATTCTTTTTTATTTTTATTTTATTTTCTTCTTTCTTTTTTTCTTAAAAATAAAAAAAAGAAGTAACCTAACCATGGCTGACCCAATCCATGAACCCACTACCCCGGGCCCCTTCCTGATACCGCACCCAGTACTGACCCTGCCTCGTTAACGGATGACTCTTTGGACACCTCTCATGCCCTGTACCTCTTGCTGGTGCTGGTTCGTCACCTGCTTCAGGTACCAGGGTCCCGACTGGCCCTTTCGATACGTCTGACCTTCGCTCTTCTCTGACCTTGATTCCGGCTTCTCCCTCGACGGTGCGGCAATTTTCGAATCGCTCGCCCGTCTCCCATCGGACCACCCGGTCCCACACAAAACGACCAAGACCCACACATGACGATTCGACACTCCCTTCTCGTTCATCGCAGAAACGACCAGCTCGTCACTCACTCCCCTTAAACTCTCTGTTTCAAACTACTCAATGGACAAAGTTTTTTACTCTTCGTCCAACTTCTCCTAATACCTATCTTTCAGACCATAGTATTGGTAAGGCTCTACTACGCCATGTTGGTCAAAACATCTCATTTCACGCTCTCAAGAGCGGCACTCGCATCATCACGGCCCAGAATGCTGGCCAAGCTCGTGATCTTTCTCTTCTTACGACCATTGACAATACACCTGTTACTATTGACAAGCACCATTCCCTCAATTCTTGTTGTGGTTCTGTCATTTTGCCCCACACCATTGTCCAACGGAATTTCCAGACATGTGGTGATGACATTTTCGAGCAGCAGAGCTCCAGAACTCCCTATCCTTAAAGTTGACACTTTTGTCCTCCCAGCCAATAAGCGAAGACGTTATCCTTGCAATATAGCTCGTCTAACGTTTGACTGCCGAGAACTGCCACCTTCGGTCTACATTGCAGGTCAACGTTTACAAGTTCGAAAGGTGACCCTACACCGCAGCAGTGTAGAAACTGCTGGCGTTTTGGTCATCCAGCAAAATATTGCAGGTCCATGGCCGAATGCCCAGTCTGTGGTGCTGACGACCATGCCAGTTCTTCTTGTACTCTACCTCCCTCTTGCCTTAACTGTCATGAGGCACATCCTTCATATTCTCGCCGTTGTCAGGTTTACCTGAATGAGCGGAAATCCGTTGTCTCAAAGGGGGAAGGCTTCTCCTATGCTATGGCTGTCTCTCATCTTCGCCTTCAAGGGAAACTTCCCGTATTTCTTATTCTCGCATTGCTAAACGTCGCCCCGCTTCTGGGGTCCCAACTTCCACGGCTTCCTCTGTGGTTGCCTCATCCCAATCACCCCTGTCTCGAATCCTTTTGATATTCTTGGCTCCGAGGTCCCTACCTCGGCTTCCCATACTGTCCACACTCCTTCCTCTACTCACTCGCACAATCCTGAGTCTACACGTCCTCGTTCTTCATCTAAACCTCAGCGCCCCCCTCCTTCTCATAAGCCCGGCAAAAATCCCTACTGCCAGGTCCTTCGCCTCTGACTAGTTCTATAACGTGTGTGGAGGTTCATCCTCCTCCTCATACACTACCTTCATCCCCTGTCCCTCCCAAGCCCCTTCGACAGTTTCCTCTTCTATCTCCTCACCCTCTACTTTAGTGCAGTCTATAGACTCCCCGATCGTTGCTCACTCTTCTTCCATTTCTAATGTAGTCCCACATTCTGCATCTTTGACTTCCGAAACACTGGAAGCTATTGCAGAATATATTACAGAGACTGGACAGATGATGGACACTACTCCACCTGAGGTTCCTCATCTCTCTTCTTCGTCTCAACCCCCTTCCTTCACAACGTCCTCCTCCTTCTCTGATTACAGGTCTTCCGCTGCCTCCACACGTGGACTTTTCTAACCCTAGTCCATAGATTCCTCTCACTTCCACTTATATCTTTCTCTCCATAAATCATGGCTTATTTACAGTGGAATATCCGAGGCCTCGGGTAACCGGGGTGAGCTTCAGGTGTTGCTCTCTCAGTTTTCCCCTGTTGGGTCTGTTTGCAAGAACCCAAATTACAATCCACTGTTATCAGGCCCTTTTCAGGCTATGATTTGTTATATTCATCGGATCCTTTTTCCGATGGAACCTTTAACGAAAGTGCTCTTCTTATACGCACTGGTGTTCCATACCGTCAGCTCTATGTTCCTTCTTCCTTACATTACACCGCAGCCCGTATCCACTTGAATAAGTGGTATACACTCTGTTCTTTATATCTCTCCCCTTCGCGGGCAATGTCTATCCCAGATGTTGATTTTCTGGTTTCTTCCTTACCGCCACCCCTTCTATTACTCGGCGATTTTAACGCACACCATTTTCTCTGGGGAGGATCGCACTGTGACTCCCGTGGCATTCAGTTGGAGGCATTTCTTGCTTCTCTTCCCCTCCATGTTTTAAATACGGGTACTCCTACCCATTTTGATCCCCGAACTCATTCTTTCTCCTGCATCGATCTTTCCATCTGCTCTTCATCTACTGTCCTTGACTTCACCTGGTCTGTCCTCCCGGACTTACATGACAGCGATCATTTCCCAATCATCCTTAAGTCCCCTCTGTTTTCTCCACCTCCTCATTGCCCACGCTGGCAATTTGACCGGGCGAAATGGGACCTTTACGCACATCTTACTGCCTTTCATGAGGTTCCTATCTCGTCCTCCATTGATGAGGTTTTACATCTCTTTTCGTCCTCCATCTTCACAGCGGCTTCACATTCTATTCCCCAAACCTCGGGCAAGCATCCTCAGAGTGCGTGCCTTGGTGGTCTCCTACTTGTGCTCGGGCAGTGCGTTTGAAACGTGCTGCATGGGGCAGGTATCGATATAACAGAACCACAGAGAGACTCCTTGATTTCAAGCAGAAGAGAGCTATTGCTCGTCGTGTCATACGTGATGCTAAACGCACTTGCTGGCGAGATTACGTTTCTACTGTCACTTCGGCTTCCTCGATGAGTGCAGTCTGGAAGAAAGTGCGGAAATTAAGTGGTAAATTCTCCCCGACCCGGCTCCTGTTCTTCAGGTTGCTGGTGTCGATATAGCACCCTCTTGCCGTTGCCACTGAAGTGGTAACCATCTCGTCCGCATTTCTCAGGGGCTCCATCTATGCCCCTCGTTCCTTTCTTCTAAGTCTGCCAGCGAGTTAAAGCCCTTAGATTTTTCTTCTCTTAGAGAAGAATCCTATAATGTGCCTTTTACCCTTCAAGAACTGGAGGCAACACTCTCTGCTTGCCGATCATCGGCAGCTGGGCCAGACGGCATACATATTCGTATGCTACAGCATTTACATCAGTCTGCTCTTACTGTCCTCTTACGACTCTTTAATCTTATATGGTCGCAAGGAGTTATTCCCCAGCTGTGGAAGTCTGCTATTGTTCTCCCTTTTCGAAAACCAGGTGCTACGGGACGTGATCCTCTCACTACCGTCCCATCGCTCTTACCAGTGCAGTTTGCAAGGTAATGGAACGTCTAGTTAATAGACGTTTGATGTGGTATTTAGAGACTCACAATAGTCTCTCCCTAGTCAGTATGGTTTCCGTAAGGGCCGTTCTGCCATTGACCCCTTGCTGCGCTTGGATACGTATATTCGTAATGCCTTTGCGAATAACCATTCGGTTATCGCTATCTTTTTCGACCTTGAGAAGGCTTATGATACAACTTGGAGATATAATATCTTGGCCCAGGCCCACTCCTTAGGCCTCCGAGGCAACTTACCATTCTTTCTTAAGGCTTTCTTAACTGACAGACATTTCCGGGTCCGGGTTCGTAATGAACTCTCCCCGGAATTTGTCCAAGCTGAAGGTGTCCCCAGGGATGTGTTCTGAGCACAACACTTTTTCTGCTTGCTATAAATAATCTGGCATCTGTTCTCCCATCAATATTTGGTCATCGCTCTATGTGGATGACTTTGCTATAGCTTGTGCAGGTGCTGACTGTCACCTCATTGCAGTTTCCCTCCAGCATGCCATCAACCGGGTTTCTGATTGGGCCACCACTCACGGGTTTAAGTTTTCTAGTGGCAAAACTCATCAAATTACGTTCACTAGACGTTCAGTGGTCTCTGATCATCCATTGTACCTATACGGCTCACGTATCCCAGAACGTGATACAGTCAGGTTTCTCGGCCTCCTGTTTGACCGCAGATTGTCCTGGAAACCTCACATTACCTCTCTGAAGGCGACTTGCCATAGCCGGCTGAACCTCCTTAAAACCCTCGCACATCTTTCATGGGGGGCTGATCGTAGAACTCTCCTTCGCCTACATTCAGCCCTAATTCTATCGAAACTCGATTATGGTGACCAGATATATTCGGCAGCCTCTCCTGCCACTCTTTCCAGCCTTAATCCCATCCATCACCAGGGATTACGCTTATGCCTTAGTGCTTTTCGTTCTTCCCGGTTGAGAGCCTCTATGTAGAAGCGAACATTCCATCCTTGTCCGATCGTCGTGATGCACATTGCATTACGCTATTATGTTCGCTCTCATGACCTCCGCAATCCTTCCATGTATAGGATTGTCACAGATGTTAGTAGCGCTCGTTATTTGTTCGTCGCCCCTGTTTACTTCGTCCCTTTTCTCTTCGTCTGCATTCACTCTTGTCTTCCTTCAGCTTCCGCCTTTATATGTTCATGTGGCTTCACCCTTTCCTCTACCCCCTTGGGAAGTTCCTGCTGTCCGTGTCTGTTCTATTCCTCTACCTTGCTGAAGCCCAACTGCCTACGGCGGCTTCTCGCTCTTTCTTTCTAGACCATTTCCGTTCTCATTCCCATGCCATCGCAGTATACACCGATGGTTCAAAGTCATCTGACGGCGTCGTTCGCAGCAGTGTTTCCGGACAGCGTCGTGCGAGGCATCTGTTCCTCGGCTAGCATATTTACGGCTGAATTGTATGCCATTCTTGTGGCACTTATCCGTGTGCATCTATGCCTGAGTCACCATTTGTGGTCGTTTCAGACTCCTTAGTGCTTTACAGGCTATCCGTAAAATTGATACACCTCACCCCTAGTTCTTCGTATCCACCTTTGGTTACGCCGTATCTTTACAAGCATAAAGATATTGTCTTTTGTTGGGTCCCTGGTCATGTTGACGTACAGGGCAATGAACAGGCAGACACTGCTGCGCGGTCAGCAGTACATGACCTTCAGTTTCATATAGAGTGTTCCTTTCACGGACTATTTTGCGGTCATTGCTACCCACCTTCGCACCCGTTGGCAGCAACGCTGGTCTGACCTGCTGAATAACAAACTTCATTCTATTAAACCGGTTATAGGTTTCTGGCCTTCTTCTTGTCACCAATGTCGAGGTTGGGAGACTACACTCTCCCGTCTTCGCATCGGCCACACTCGTCTTACTCACGGGTATCTCATGGAGAGGCTCCCTGCCCCTCTCTGTGAGCATTGTCAGGTTCCAGTGTCTGTTCGACATATCCTGTTGGACTGCCCACTCTATCAACGAGCACGCAGAATTTACCTCCAACGACGTCTTCGCTCTGCGGCCTTTCTTTACCTTCCCTTCTTGCAGATGGCCCCTCCTTTAATCCTGACTCTCTCATTGACTTTTTGACAGAAACTGACTTACTACACAAACTCTGAAGATTATACCTCTAGCACCTCCCTCAGTCCCTTCTACCTCGATCTCTTGCTACCCTCCTCCCCTGCACTATCCACCGTCATCTTGCACTCCATACCCTACTAATCGTCCATCTCCCTCTTACAACCCACTCTCCCTGCATCCTACAATAACCTGCAGCGCTGTATAACCCCTGTGGTTTAGCGCTTCTATTTGATTATAATAATAATGTGTGTGTATGTGTACTCACCTAATTGTGGTTGCAGGGGTCGAGACTTAGCTCCTGGCCCCACCTCTTCACTGACCTCTACTAGGTCCTCTCTCTCCCTGCTCCATGAGCTTTATCATACCTCATCTTAAAGCTATGTATGGTTCTTGCCTCCACTACATCACTTGTTAGACTATTCCACTTCCTGACAACTATGACTGAAGAAATACTTCCTAACATCCCTTTGACTCGTCTGAGTCTTCAACTTCCAATTGTGACCCCTTGTTTGTGTGTCCCCCCCACTCTCTCCCTATGGTTGTCTTGCATATTTTGATATCACCTGTTTACCTGGAGTCTACCTGGAGAGAATTCCAGGGGTCAACGCCCCCGCGGCCCGGTCTGTGACCAGGCCTCCTATTGGGCCAGAGCCTGATCAACCAGGCTGTTACTGCTGGCCGCACGCAGTCCAACGTACGAACCACAGCCCGGCTGATCCGGTACCGACTTGAGGTGCCTGTCCAGTGCCTGCTTGAAGACAGCCAGGGGCTTGTTGGTAATCCCCCTGATGTATGCTGGGAGGCAGTTGAACAATCTTGGGCCTCTCACACTTATCGTGTTTACTGTGATCTTTTTGCACATCTATTTATATATATATATATATCTTTCTTTCTTTCAACACGTCGGCCGTTTCCCACTGAAGCGGGGTGGCCCAAAAGGAAAAACGAAAGTTTCTCTTTTTACATTTAGTAATATATACAGGAGAAGGGGTTACTAGCCCCTTGCTCCCAGCATTTTAGTCGCCTCTTACGACACGCATGGCTTACGGAGGAAGAATTCTGTTCCACTTCCCCATGGAGAAAGAGCCACAAAATCTGGAATTCATTACCAGAAAATATTAAAACAACCTTGCCTGAATATCAATTTAAGACTTCTCAAAAACCACCTACTCACCCTAAACTAAATATACTCATATTGTAAACTACTTTCAACAATGCTCAGTGATATTTACCCATAATAAAAGTACTCTATTTACTATTGATATAACCATCTTGCATAACACGTTGACAAATGTAATATCCTCAGATTGTAATTTAAGTAAACTTATTATCTCCTAAAAACACATGCTAATGTTTAACTATAACAAAATCATTCTATTTCTCTAGTATCAAGTACATAGTCAATAAGTCATTAGATTAAGTCTGCCCATAATGCCATGGCATAATAGTGGCTCTCCTTGCTCTTCAATTCTAAATTGTAATTACAAAATCTTGATGTAAACTTGCAATGAAATAAAATTTACTTTACTTGCTTTACTTTGAATATATATATATATACATATACAGTGGTACCCCGAGTTTCGAACTTTCTTCGTTCCAGAAGGCTGTTCAAGTGCCGTTACCGAACGAATTTGTTCCCATAAGGAATAATGCAAATTAGATAAGTCTGTTTCAGACCCCCAAAAATACACTTACAAAAGCACTTACAATAATAAACTTACATAATTGGTCGAGTTGGGAGCAGTTCGAAACTATGGGTACCACTTTATACAGTGAACCCACGCAATTCGAACACTCCAAACTCGCCCTTTTATGTAAGTTTATTATTGTAAGTGCTTTTATAAGTGTATTTTTGGGGGTCTGAAATGGACTAATCTAATTTACATAATTCCTTATGGGAATAAATTCATTTGGTAACAGCACTTGAACAGCATTCTGGAATGAAGAATGTTCGAATAGCGAGGGTCCACTGTATATACATGCATGCATGCTCAAAATCTTTTGCACTCTCCATGCATCATCAAGAGCAATGCAGTGTTGCAAGGCTAGCAACAAAGGAGAAAAAGTCTCTGAGGAAAGACAGAAGCGTAAAGCGTCAGGCGGCAATCACAGAGTGTGGGTGCCACCTGTTTCTCAACAACTACCTCCACCCATCCCCTCACCCCTAACTTCTAGAAATGATTCAGGGAATGTGCATAAGTTACCTACCGGACTCCATCAGGTGATTGTCAATGGACTGGCCCTGCATTGTGTTATCCTGGTCATCATCCCTAGTGGTCAGTTCCATCAAGCCTCTCACAGCTTCAGCCAGCTGCCGATCCCCATTTTCTTTGGTTTCTATAAAAGTACTCAGGTCTAGCACACTAATGTCTGACTCCTCGCTTCTGGATGTGTCAGATTCGTCTTTGAAATCCATCATTTGTGACTTCAAGGTGGTAAGATTACCGTTTGGACTATCTTTACCATTCGAATCGTAGTCTTTAGAAAGGTTACCATTGATTTCTCGGGTAATTTTTGGTTCATCATTACTCAACCCATCCAATTCGATCTCGTGACTCGGTCTATTGATCTTGTCAGGTGCGAACTGCAAATTCAGTTTATTTTTCGTGTTTTTAATGTTAAGCTCACTGTCAGACTGAACCCCATCCTCGAAACCACTTTCACTCTTTTCAGAATCATACAGAGTCACAGTACCGTTCTTGAGGATAGGTTTGGCAACATCACTTGAGTTATTAAGTAACTTATTGTTTGGAGTATTTCTCTTATCCACATTGTAGCGGGGTTGGCCTGGAACGCCCATCCCATATCCTCGTTTAGAGGCCATATTCATCCCATTATTGGCATCGTTGTTTCTAGATAAACCATTCCTGCCACCAGGCATCCTCCGAGGAGTGGAATGTGAGGAGGCTGGGGGTCTGGGCTTGCGACCCGTCAGCACCTTGTAACGGAGGTCAGGTGAGTTACCCCCCACGTCTGGCAGAGTAGCTGCCACACGGATCTTCCTGGGGGAGCCAGGTAAGCTCTGTGAGGGACGGCCCTCCAGGTCACTACACCCACTTATCCTCGCCATCAGACTCGGTCCTCTAGGAGCATTCTGTCTGAACTTCTGTGATTCCTGGGGACTGGAGCACCTCTCCAGGGATGTCTCCTGGGTGGTGGGCAGGGTGGAAGGGTAGGTATGGAGGGACTGGCGGGATAGGAGGACGGAGCGGAGGGATGCCAGGTCCATGGATGCTGCTTCACTGTGTAGTCCACGTTCTCCCCTTCGAGGCATTGACTGAAAAAAATTGAATAAAATTAAGTTTCTTTTTAATGATGTTTGAGCCATAACATACAAGAAGTGAGTAATTAGTTGTGTGCACAATAAGCATACGTGAAATAAGAAATTCCTTGTGTATGCATGAAACAATAACCTGTATATACAATGGGTATACATAAAGCAAGTAAGAACTTTTGTATATATTGCAAGAATTGTCTGATTTAATCTTTGGAACTATCTTTAAATTGGCTTATACAGTGGTCCTTCGGTTTTCGCCGAAAATTCATTCCAGAATGCTGCTCAAGTGCCATTACCGAACGAATTTACTTCCTTAAGAAATAATGTCACGTAGGTTAGTCTATTTCAGACCCCCAAAAATACACTTGCAACAGCAGTTACGAAAATACACTTACATAAATGTTCGAGTTTGGAGATGCACGAAAACCGAGGGACCACTGTATACTTAAAAATTCTCCTCTGATTGTGAATATTAACTTGAAAATGACTATTACTTTTTGACTGTTCAATAGAGATATTCACTTAAATATTTTTAGTAATATTTATACTATGTATTTACCCTGAGATTTAATCTCATTTAACTAAGTTAATTTCCTTACAAAGTTCCACACATCTGTTTCTTGAAGTTTTCTGTAAACTTTCTAAATACTATTTGCTGCAAGTTAGGGTAAATTTATTTATAAAATTTATATTTAACTGCAACTGCAAATTAAAAACAAACAAAAAAATGACACATTTGGCAACGCAGTGAATGAACAAAACTGGGAAACTTTTAAATGTGAACGAGTATGGTCTGTGGTGCCACGAGTATGGTCCGTGGTGCCGTGAGTATGGTCCGTGGTGTAACGAGTGTACTCACCTTGGCCAGGTGGGCAGGGTGTACTCACCTTGGGTAGTGTGTGTGCTCACTTTGGGCAGGGAGGATGTTCCCACCTTGGGCAGGGAGGATGTACCCACCTTGGGCAGGGTGTACTCACTTGGGCAGGGAGGGTGTACTCACCTTGAGCAGGGAGGGTGTACTCACCTTGAGCAGGGAGGGTGTACTCACCTTGAGCAGGGAGGGTGTACTCACCTTGGGTAGGTGGGCACGGAGGGTAGAGTGAGTTTCCTTGGGTACGTGCAGCTTGAGTAACTGTACTCCACCAGGCAGTTGGTACTCAACCTCACGCTCCTCCAACACTCCACTCTGTACAACACAAAGAATGAACATTATTTCCTTTCTCTCTCGCCATCCTCTTTCGTTATATTCATGGAGAATTGGTGTTTCTCCATCAATTATTAATATGATCGTCTTTAATTCCCCTGAAACATCCCATGAGGGGGAGGTAAAAATTCATGCTATGATATATAATTTTATACGTTTGTGAACGTAAGATTGTGGTGTGGGTTGTTTGTATGCATAAAGGACTTGTTATAATAGAAGAATGCAGATGTAAACTTAGCAAAATCGTTTTGATTTTATGCCTGATACATTTAATATATGTAAAGGTATGGTATATGTGACTTTACTCCGGCCTGTGTTCCCCAACTGCCTCGTAGTACCTGCCTCGCCACTCTCTGGGGTGATAGGTGATGTGTGGTGCTGGGGATCTTTATAAACTTACTTGCTACTCAGCTCTCTGACGAGCCCCGTGTGTTTTGATTGAGCCAGGGAGACTGCAATGGAATATGTGACCTGCGGTGACTGTCAGAATGTTGTGAATGAGGTGTATTGAACTGTACCTTCATTTTTGGAAGGTAACAACGCATGTGTGTGTTACTCACCTAATTGCTCCCTCACCTAATTGTGGTTGCAGGGGTCGAGACCCAGCTCCTGGCCCTACCTCTTCACTGATCGCTACTGGGTCCTCTCTCTCCCTGCTCCATGAGCTTCATAATAATAATAATAATAATAATAATAATAATAATAATAATAATATTTTTATTTCGATGCATGTTACAAGTGTACACTGTTATTGGTAGTTACAATTATAAAACTGTAATGCAAGGAGAGCCACTGACATGCCATGGCATGGCATTAGGGGCAGTTTATTCTAAAGACTTATTCACTAAGTACTTAATGCTAAAGAAATTGATTTAGTTTATTCTAGTTCTGTATTATTTTAAATTACAATATGGTTCCTACTTCCACTACATCACTTGCTAGACTATTCCACTTTCTGACTACTCTATGACTGAAGAAATACTTCCTAACATTCCTTTGACTCATCTGTGTGTGTGTGTGTGTGTTATATCATTTCATGTAACAGTTCAGTCAAGCTTGCATGTTCAACTACTCCACACCGTGCTCAACTACTCACACCGTGCTCAACTACTCAACACCGTGCTCAACTACTCCACACAGTGCTCAACTACTCCACACAGTGCTCAACTACTCGACACCGTGCTCAACTACTCCACACCGTGCTCAACTACTCCACACCGTGCTCAACTACTCCACACCGTGCTCAACTACTCCACACCGTGCTCAACTACTCCACACCGTGCTCAACTACTCCACACCGTGCTCAACTACTCCACACCGTGCTCAACTACTCCACACCGTGCTCAACTACTCCACACCGTGCTCAACTACTCCACACCGTGCTCAACTACTCCACACCGTGCTCAACTACTCCACACCGTGCTCAACTACTCCACACTGTGCTCAACTACTCCACACTGTGCTCAACTACTCCACACCATGCTCAACTACTCCACACCATGCTCAACTACTCCACACACACACTGCTCAACTACACACACATGCTCAACTACACACACTGCTCAACTACTCCACACACACTGCTCAACTACTCCACACACTGCTCAACTACTCCACACACTGCTCAACTACTCCACACACTGCTCAACTACCCCACACACTGCTCAACTACTCCACACACTGCTCAACTACTCCACACACTGCTCAACTACTCCACACACTGCTTAACTACTCCACACAGTGTTGACTGCCGTGCACCTCTCATTAAGGGGCATGTCTTTTATACCCCAAGTGACTGCCTGGTGTTCAAGGCAGTGGCAATCATCTGGTACATCTGTGACCATGGTACTTACCTAAGTTTTGATCACTGAGGCTCACCACTGTTACACATACCAGATTCACAACAATTTCTTGCTACTCTTCTGTGTTTCTCTCTCCTTTCACCTGATTCATAATTTTTTTTTTTCATTCAGAAAAAGATTTCATGTTTTATGATTTTTATTTGATTAATTGTTTACCAAACTGCGGCAGGCCAGGATTCGACCCCACAACACATTGTCCTGCCTCAAGAGGCCACACAATGTACATGTTACCTTAGCAACTGAGCCATCGATCTATGGCTCAGTTGGTAAGGTGACATGTATATTGTGTGGCCTCTTGAGGTGGGACAGTGTGTTGTGGGGTCGAATCCTGGCCTGCCTCAGTTTGGTAAATGATTCAAAACCACTTGTTTCGTGGTTTCATTGCTATATTGATTAATTATATGAATTTTGTGTCATCTTTAATTCCCCGTATGGCTTACTTTTTGTGTGTTATTTATAGGCTTTTTCCATTTGTAATTTTCATAATAGGAATGAGTTCTCTGAAATATTATGTTGGAAGAACTTCCACTCACACATCCCCTCCAGGAGGATGACTGACTGCTGTTGAAAGGCTCTTCATCCAAGAAACTGGAGCTACCCTGGTATTCTATGCATCAAACGTGATTACCTCATATTTGATAGCGCTGTATGACCCTTGCTGATTTAATGCTTAAACGTCATTACAGAGAATCAATTATACAAGAAAACATATGACACAGTAGTGCCAAGACTGGCAGGCCAGCACTGTAACCACTGTACTGGCACTGTAACCACTGTACTGGCACTGTAACCACTGTACTGGCACTGTAACCACTGTACTGGCACTGTAACCACTGTACTGGCACTGTAACCACTGTACTGGCACTGTAACCACTGTACCAGCACTGTAACCACTATACCAGCACTGTAACCACTATACCAGCACTGTAACCACTGTACCAGCACTGTAACCAGGTATTGGTTTGAATCCTCTCCGCTAACTGACTCATACGTGTTGCTATACAACTTTTACATACAGTGGACCCCTGAGTTACGATTGGATTTTTTAGATTTTGCCACCGAAGTGGCTAGTTTATTGTGCACCCCATATCCATCCTGTGGATGGTAGCGCAAGAGCATATGGATACACAAAAGGCCTAGGCACTAGGCCCCAAAGGGGTTAACAATTGTACATTTGGGTTTATATCTACATTTCAATTATCTGTTACAAGCAAATTTAGGAAATTTGCTTAGTACAATTGGTATCTTATTTCATGAATAAGATATCTTGACATGTCACACAGGTTACGAGCACCTCGGAAATCGTACAATTATGTAAGTATAATATTGTAAGTGCTTTTGTAAGTGTATTTTTGGGGGTCTGAAATGGACTAACCTACTTGACATTATTCCTTAAGGGAGAAAATTCGTTCAGTAATGGCACTTGAGCAGGCTTCTGGAATGAATTATGCTCATTACTCGGGGGTCCACTGTCCCTCAGTAAGTCGGAATTATGTACACTGTTGTCAAGGTAACTCAAAAAATTTTGATTTATTTTTATATGCACTTTTGTTTTTTGCTCTTGTCTTTTTTTTTTTTTACAGATTACAATACAGTGGAACCCCGAGTTTCAAACGCATCGAATATCAAATGATTTGAGTTTCGAACGCTTTTCTCGAACCAACTTTGTCCAGAGTATCAAACGAGCCCCGTGTTTCGAACCGTGTGCTTACCAGACCTGTCCGCCCCGTGCTTGCGCGCCTGCCCTCGCAGGCGTCGTGAGTCGGTCTAGCTTTGTTTATCCTCCGAGTGAACATTACCCTGCGCGCTCATCCAAACATTTCACAATTAATTGTGTTTGGAGCTTGTTCATTAAGTGCGACTGTGAAATAGGCTACCATGGGTCCAAAGAAAGTTCTTAGTGGTACTCCTGTGGTAAAGAAAGTGAGAAACACCATAGATGTGAAAAAGGAAATAGTACAAAAATACGAGAGTGGTGTGCGAATTGCGGAGCTTGCCAGGATATACGTATGGCAAAAACAAGTCAACTGTCGCTTCTATCCTGGCAAAGAAAGAACAAATCAAGGAAGCTGATGTTGCGAAAGGTGTTGGTATGCTAATCAAAAATAGACTACAAATAGTCGAACAGGTTGAGAAGTTGTTGCTGGTGTGGATCAAGGATAAAATGTTAGCGGGTGACAGTGTGTTGGAGACAATCATTTGTGAAAAGGCAAGGCAATTGCATGCCAATCTTGTAAAGAAAATGCCTGGAACCAGTGCTGATTTCAGTGATTTTAAGGCCAGCAGAGCCTGGTGTGACAGATTTAAGAAGTGGCATACACAGTGTGGTAAGGCATGGTGAGGCTGCCAGTTCAGACAAACGTGCGGCTGAAAAATTCATAACTGAATTTCAGGAGTATGTAAAGGCTGAAAAATTGAAACCCAAACAAATGTTCAATTGTGACGAAACAGGCCTCTTTTGGAAGAAAATGCCAGAGAGGACCTACATTACTCAGGAGGAAAAGGCACTGCCAGGACACAAGCCTATGAAAGATTTTAAAGTGAAGCCTTTACTGGTGTATCACTCAGAAAATCCCAGAGCGTTCAAGAAACACAATGTCGTCAAGAATAGATTGTGTGTGTTGTGGAAAGCTAATCATAAGGCATGGGTCACAAGGCAAATTTTCAAAGAGTGGGTTCATGAAGAGTTTGGCCCCAGTGTGAAAAAATACCTCCTGGAAAATAAATTGCCACTCAAGTGCCTCCTGTTACTGGACAATGCTCCTGCACATCCTTCAAACTTGATAGACCTACTGTGTAGGGACTTCAGTTTCATCACAGTGAAGTTCTTGCCTCCTAACACCATTCCTCTCCTCCAGCCCATGGACCAGCAGGTCATTTCTAGCTTCAAAAAACTCTACACAAAAGCAGTGTTTGAAAAGTGTTTTGAAGTGACCTCAGACACTGAGTTGACCCTAAGAGAGTTCTGGAGGAATCACTTCAATATCTACAACTGCATAGGCCTTATAGGTAAGGCTTGGGAGGGAGTGACTTCCAGGACTTTGAACTCTGCTTGGGGACAATTGTGGCCAGATTGTGTCCAACAGAGGGATTTTGAAGGGTTTGAGGCTGACCCTGACCCTGCCGACCCTCTGCCTGTTGTGGAAGGTATTGTGACATTGGGGAAGTCCCTGGGGTTGGAGGTGAGTGGCGAGGATGTGGAAGAGTTGGTGCAAGACCACAGGGAAGAGCTAACCACTGAAGAGTTCAACTGGAACAGCATCAGACCATAGTTCAGAAACTTGCTTCACAGGAGCAGGAGGAAGAGGGACTGGATGAGGTGCCTTCTTCAGAGATTAAGGAGATTTGTGCAATGTGGAATAAGGTGCAGGTATTTGCTGAAAAATATCACCCTGAGCAAATTGAAACAAGCCATATCTGCAACATGTTCAGTGACAAAACAATGTCCCAGAGGACTCTCGACAGTTATTTTGAGCGACAGGGTCCAGTGACTCTCAAGCTGGTCCTAGTAGCATTAAAAGACAAAGAAGGGAAGTAACCTCAGAGAGGGACTTGTTACCTGAAGTCCTTATGGAGGAGATTCCCTTTCCAGACACTAAGCCCTCCCTCCCTCACTCCTCACTATCTTCCAGATGCCATGAACAATCTTCGATAAAGGTAAGTAAAAATGTTATTTTATATGTTTATTTAAATGTTTGTATTTATTTATTAATATTTGTACTATTAATGGGCCAACAGGCCTGCTGCAGTGTTCCTCCTTTCTTATGTTCTTATGTTCTTATGTATATAAAACTATACTAATTAATCTCTATACAGTGGACCCTCGGTTTTCGTTCACCCCCAAACTCGAACAATTATGTAAGTGTATTTTGGTAAGTGCTTTTGTAAGTATATTTTTGAGGGTCTGAAATGACTAATCTAATTTAATGGGAACAAATTCGTTCAGTAACGGCACTCAAACAGCATTCTGGAAAGAATTTTCAACGAAAACCAAGGGTCCACTGTAAATGTATTTGTTTTTAATATTTTTGGGTTTCTGGAACGGATTAATTGGATTTATGTACATTATTTCTCATGGAAAATATTGCTCGAGTTTTGAACGTTTCAACTTTAGAACTAGCTTCTGGAACGGATTAAGTTCGAAACTCGGGTTCCACTGTATTATTTTTAGATTATAGATTACTGTTACAGATTATTATTAAAACGTTTTCATAGGTAGTCAGGTTAAGAGTTGTTAATCTTTCAGTATATACTCACTGAGTGGTGTATGTGTATTTCAAAGTATATAGAACACAGGTAGGTGTATATTTCAATGTATATACAGTGGTCCCTCGGTTTTCACCGAAAATTCGTTCCAGAATGCTGCTCAAGTGCCATTACCGAACGAATTTACTTCTTTAAGAAATAATGTCACGTAGGTTAGTCTATTTCAGACCCCCAAAAATACACTTGCAACAGCACTTACGAAAATACACTTACATAAATGTTCGAGTTTGGAGATGCACGAAAGCCGAGGGACCACTGTACACAGAAGTGTGTATCGGTGTGTATGTACAATGAAAGGGGTGTATTCCTTCGAGTATATGCATTGAGATATTTCTCTATATATACAATATGTGACAACCAAATGCAAAGAGGCAGAGGAGAGGTTTGTCCCGAAGGGAAACAGAAGTAACGGGAAGACCAGAACAAGTCCTTGGTTCACCCAAAGGTGTAGGGAGGCAAAAACTAAGTGCACTAGAGAATGGAAAAAGTACAGAAGACAAAGGACCCAGGAAAATAGAGATTAGCCGAAGAGCCAGAAACGAATATATACACAGCGTTTAATTCCTAAAATAAACATCAAAGAATAGACCTTAATGACCCTCGTCTAGTCGATAGACCTTAATGACCCTTGTCCAGTTGATAGACGTTAATGACTCTCGTCCAGTTGATAGAATTTGTTTAACAAACTTGTTAAACCTGTTACGATTTTAATTCAACAGATTTACATGAATAAGGCAAGTAAATATTCCTGACTGTTCTCGCCTTCTGTTTGTGCAGTGGGATGGAGGCCAAGACGTGTGCCAGGTCGCTGTTCATCTGAGAGTTGAGTACCCTGGGGGAGGAAAGTAAGGTCAGTACCTAAGGGTGGATATTATATAGGGAGGAGAATAAAGTCATTACCCAGGGAAAAGGTAGGTTAAAAAATGGGAAAGAACATATACCTTGAGGAAAAACAGTAAGGTGAATACCCTGAGGAGGGACAGTTAGGTTAGTACCCTGGGAGACATCAGTAAGGTTGTGATGTCGCAAACTCCCACGCACATTTTTACGCTTATGCCCTATCATTAGCTTTTAAAATTTTGGGTTCCTTCGATGGGAGTAAGTGGAGGTTGAGAAAGTAGCCTCTTGTTTAGCTGGGAGAAGCTGGGGAAGGGTCTTTCATTCAGAGTTTGAGAAGACTTGATGGAGGCAGGAAGTCCTCTGTAGTGGTGGAGATAACTCTCTGTGTAGAGGTATCTTCCTAAACTCCATGGTTCTCTAGTCCTTCAAGAGGCACCTATACCTTCCTTAACACCTTGTATATCCAGTGAGGGTTAATTCCTCCATCTTGCCAGGTGTTAGTAACACCTGCTGCAGACACTGGAATCTTATAATTTATGTTCTCCATTATTATAGGCATTAAACGTTTCATTATGACAGGGAAGATCCTTGACTTCGACTTTAAAACAGTTGTAACCTTTATCTTCTTGTATCCGAATGTTATAAGCCAATATTCGGACTATCAAATTTTTTGCATAAATATGAGAGCCAGTGGCGTGTACTCATAAGAAAGGTAACATTGCCTATGTGAAAATTCTTTCCTTTAGAATCAAAATATGTATTTTAGTTAAATATTTAGTTGCACATAGCATTCTGCATTTTTTTTATGTTTCACTGAATTTTAACCTGATATAAAAGTTCAAAGTATTGAAACTTGTCAGACAAGAACGTTTGATACTTAAAAATCTGGCAGTGGGATACTTAACATTGGATCTGTGGTATCATCAGCGATACACATGTTGGGTAAAATAATAATATACTGCCAGATGTAATAGGCAAACTATTAATTTTAATTACACTAAAACAATTTTCCCCAAATCCATGCAAGCAGGACTCAGATTAATCTAATGACAGAATTTCCCCTCAGTAATATTTGTCATCATCACTGAAAAAAGAATTCCCATTGCTGGAGATTTGAGCAGGAAAATCAGAGCGTACAAGCAATTGTTCCTCCCTCACTACTACCCTTTCTATATTTCTCCATCCACGGGAATCTCCCTTACTGAAACCCTGTACAGATCGCTGCCAGCAACACTGCAGAAATATGACAAGATATTTAATCAGGTTATTAACAGGTTCGAAAATTCATTAGAATTAAAACTATGTCAGATATTCTGACTTTCATTAAAAGCTCACAGTGAAGCTAACCTTAGTGAATTAACGTTTCCAGGAATGACTACAGCTGTAGATTATACATAACTTCTCTGCTTCGAAACGAATTGAAATTTCAGAAATTCTCAAGGTTAAAATATATTGCAAAACTTTGACCTGTCAACTGAAAAGGAATTATTACACACACTTATAGAGCAAGCCAGAATTTTTGAGTAAAGTTGTTGAGCATTTGCTCATAAATCAAGAATTACGTTGAACTACGAATCAATATTAGGAAATTATAATTAATATTCATAATTCAGGTTTATCATAAGCTTAAAAGGTGTCTGTTTCTTACCATGACAATTTTTTTCACAAACCACTGAAGAAAATGTATAAAAAAATGGCAGTGACATTCAATATTTTATGTTATATAATTCACCTTTTGTTTATAAACCGTATTCTAATAGGGCTATGCAAATACATAAAAGGAGAGTATGTATTTGTATTATTTACCCTAAGAAAAATATATACAAAGACGATTTTTATGAGGTATAGAAGGAAAAAAAATATCAGACATTTCTGCTCCGCATCATGAACAGAGAATTAACAAATAATGAAAGTTTGAAATTAAATATTCATCTGTGGAACAGTTTATCCCAGGTTTATCTTTCAGGAGGAGAAAAGCCAGACTTACCTGTCCTTGTGCATGGTGGCACCAGCCAGGACTCCTGGCTGCTGCTGGCACACCTCCACCAGCTGCTGCGCCCTCAGGAAGACGCCGCCTCCACTCTGTTGGAGGTCACAAGAGTGTAGTGTGCAAGAGACAGAACCACAGATGAAGGTCGAGAAGCTACATACCTGGAGAGGGTTTCAGGGATCAACGCCCCAGCGGCCCGGTCTGTGACCAGGTCTCGTGCAAGGTTGGGGGTCACAGGTGAGGTGTGGTGGGTGAGGTCACAGGCGAGGGGTGGTGGGTGAGGGTCACAGGTGAGGGGTGGTGGGTAGGGGTTACAGTCGAGGGTGGTGGGTGGGGATTACAGGTGAGGGGTGGTGATCACAAGTGAAGGGTGGTGGTCACAGGTGAGGAGTGGTGGGTGGGGTCACAGGCGAGGGTGGTGGGTGGGGATTACAGGTGAGGGTGGTGGTGGTGATCACAAGTGAAGGGTGGTGGTGGGGGTCACAAGTGAAGGGTGGTGGTGGGGGTCACAAGTGAAGGGTGGTGGTGGGGGTCACAGGTGAGGGGTGGTGGGTGAGGGTCACAGGCGAGGGGTGGTGGGTGCGGATCACAAGCGAGGGGTGGTGGGTGGGGGTCACCGGCGAGGGTGGTGTAACTACATTACTCTCAATACAGGTGAAGGGTGGTGGTGGTGATCACAAGTGAAGGGTGGTGGTGGGGTCACATGTGAGGGGTGGTGGGTGGGGGTCACCGGCGAGGGTGGTGTAACTACATTACTCTCAATACAGGTGAAGGTTGGTGATCACAAGTGAAGGGTGGTGGTCACAGGTGAGGGTGGTGGTGGGTCACAGGCGAGGGTGGTGGGTGGGGATTACAGGTGAGGGGTGGTGGTGGTGATCACAAGTGAAGGGTGGTGGTGGGGGTCACAAGTGAAGGGTGGTGGTGGGGTCACAAGTGAAGGGTGGTGGTGGGGTCACAGGTGAGGGTGGTGGGTGAGGGTCACAGGCGAGGGGTGGTGGGTGCGGATCACAAGCGAGGGGTGGTGGGTGGGGGTCACCGGCGAGGGTGGTGTAACTACATTACTCTCAATACAGGTGAAGGGTGGTGGTGGTGATCACAAGTGAAGGGTGGTGGTGGGGTCACATGTGAGGGGTGGTGGGTGGGGTCACCGGCGAGGGTGGTGTAACTACATTACTCTCAATACAGGTGAAGGGTGGTGGTGGTGATCACAAGTGAAGGGTGGTGGTGGGGTCACATGTGAGGGTGGTGGGTGGGGGTCACCGGCGGGGGGTGGTGTAACTACATTACTCTCAATACAGGTGAAGGGTGGTGATCACAAGTGAAGGGTGGTGGTCACAGGTGAGGGTGGTGGGTGGGGGTCACAGGCGAGGGGTGGTGGGTGGGGATTACAGGTGAGGGGTGGTGGTGGTGATCACAAGTGAAGGGTGGTGGTGGGGTCACAAGTGAAGGGTGGTGGTGGGGGTCACAAGTGAAGGGTGGTGGTGGGGTCACAGGTGAGGGTGGTGGGTGAGGGTCACAGGCGAGGGTGGTGGGTGCGGATCACAAGCGAGGGGTGGTGGGTGGGGGTCACCGGCGAGGGGTGGTGTAACTACATTACTCTCAATACAGGTGAAGGGTGGTGGTGGTGATCACAAGTGAAGGGTGGTGGTGGGGGTCACATGTGAGGGGTGGTGGGTGGGGGTCACCGGCGAGGGGTGGTGTAACTACATTACTCTCAATACAGGTGAAGGGTGGTGGTGGTGATCACAAGTGAAGGGTGGTGGTGGGGGTCACATGTGAGGGGTGGTGGGTGGGGGTCACCGGCGAGGGGTGGTGTAACTACATACATTACTCACAATACACAATGTTAAATCTCTGTAATATTATTACATATTCAATCACAATTAATTGCTCTTCATGCAACATTTATTATAATTCCCGCGCCTTCAAAGACCGACCGTATTAAATAAGAGTTCGTACTTTATAAATGAATTTCGGGAGATAAAATCTAAAACAAAATGCATCATTTCTAAACATCCACAGAAATATATTAACTTATACATGACTGCGAGATATTTACGCCTGACTGACTATACTTTCCAAGGAAATAACAGCAAGGTTACCACCCACCTTGGGCAGCTGTACTGAGGGAACGGCGTTGAAAATCCTGTGCAGGAGCTTAAATGCTTCCTCTTCTCCCTCTTCATCCTCCTCTTCCTTCCGGCTGGAGCCTCCGCCTTCGCCAGGGACGCCGCCCCCCTCAGAAGCCTCGGTGGCGGGAGACGGGGTGCTGGGGGAGGTGCTGCATGACGACCCTAGTGGTTGGTCCTCCCCGAAATCAGCGTCAGGCAGAGCTTGGGGCAGCAAGGCGTCCAGGAGCTCCGTCAGCCTAGGGTGGGGTCAACATTATCAGTGTGAAGAATGAAACTTTTTTTTTTCTTGCAGCATTTTGGGAATCTTTATTGTGGAAATGTTTCGCCAGCCAGTGGCTTCTTCAGTCCAATACAGAGAAGAACATCCGAAGATGAGGAAGAGTTTGAGGAAATCAGTTCATATATTTTATCATTATCAATGTACTATGTTTTGACCGCTGTTTGATCAGATAATTATCTCCCTCTTCTATAACTCTAACCCCATTGACATTGCAGCCATGGTTTTGATTTATACTCTTTCCTGCAACCCGATTCGACACCGTACCCTAGACGAGATGTTGTTCTCCAGTATGGTAAGTCAGATGATCAAGTCATCTCAGCATCATATTTATAACAACATATTTCGGTTGTGGGATACGGGAAAGGTATCCCCGTATTGCATGACTGTAATCCCTTGTGTGTAAATGCATGCGATTTTAATAGTGAGGTATAAATTTGTCATGCAGTTAAATATTACTAATGAAGGGTTAGGTAAAGTTCGTCAGGAGACAGGACAAGTGTTTCCTGACGCGCGGGTCTTAGTGAGATGATGACCCGCCGTTGGAGCTTTTGGTCATCTGACGAGGCCTTCCGCTGGCTTACCGGTCCACCCCTTTAAAAATTACGATTATATACCAATAAAGATTTGAAACGAATCAGAAGAATCATTCACAAGTCGTCATGTGCAAACTAAAATTCAAAATTCCTTCAATGAAAATGGCAAATTGGGATATACAGCCTAAATCTAGTTCAAATTTCCCACTAAGAAACCCCAGTTTTGAAGTTAAACTGAAGATGCGTTCGCTTGTCTCAGAGAAACCACTACTCAAAAGTTACATTATCAAGTTATCATTGATGAAGGGTTGAAGCTGCTCTGTTGCGACACTCAGACATTATTACAAGAGCAGTATTTCAGTTTTCCCGGTTTCTCACCCCCCCCCCCCCAAAAAAAAAGAAATGAAATGTACACAGCTAAAATCAATCCAATCTCTTCTTTAAGCAAGACTGGCCAGCTTCTAAGTAAGAAAGTAAATAACATACCATTTTTATTTACATAGTGCTGAGAGCACAGATGTCATGGGCAGGTTAAAGTATATTATGTAGATTTAACTTAGGATAACCCAATAAAGTCAAACAATGTGACCCCTCAAGGGTCAGTGATGCTGGTGAGGGGGCTCTTGATCAAGGGAATTGATCTGTGCTTTAGTTCCCTAAATTGAGCCTGAATACCTTCCACCCCCCCCCCCGCACAGGCGCTGATTATAATAATAATAATAATAATAATAATAATTAAACATTGTGACTTATTTCTGAGCAGAAGACATTCTCTAGGTGTACATGAATGGTGCATAATACCGATAAGATGAAGAACTAGACACACGTGCAACATCTGAGGCATCCCGGACACACGTGCAACATCTGAGGCATCCCGGACACACGTGCAACATCTGAGGCATCCCGGACACACGTGCAACATCTGGGGCATCCCGGACACACGTGCAACATCTGAGGGCATCCCGGACACACGTGCAACATCTGAGGCATCCCGGACACGCGTGCAACATCTGAGGCATCCCGGACACGCGTGCAACATCTGAGGCATCCCGGACACGCGTGCAACATCTGGGGGCATCCCGGACACGCGTGCAACATCTGGGGGCATCCCGGACACGCGTGCAATATCTGGGGGAATCCCGGACACACGTGCAACATCTGAGGCATCCCGGACACCGTGCAACATCTGAGGCATCCCGGACACCGTGCAACATCTGAGGCATCCCGGACACGTGCAACATCTGGGGGCATCCCGGACACGCGTGCAACATCTGAGGCATCCCGGACACGCGTGCAACATCTGGGGCATCCCGGACACGCGTGCAACATCTGGGGGCATCCCGGACACACGTGCAACATCTGGGGGCATCCCGGACACCGTGCAACATCTGGGGCATCCCGGACACCGTGCAACATCTGAGGCATCCCGGACACGCGTGCAACATCTGGGGGCATCCCGGACACGCGTGCAACATCTGGGGGCATCCCGGACACGCGTGCAACATCTGGGGGCATCCCGGACACGCGTGCAACATCTGGGGGCATCCCGGACACGCGTGCAACATCTGGGGGCATCCCGGACACGCGTGCAACATCTGGGGGCATCCCGGACACGCGTGCAACATCTGGGGCATCCCGGACACGCGTGCAACATCTGGGGGCATCCCGGACACCGTGCAACATCTGGGGGCATCCCGGACACGTGCAACATCTGGGGGCATCCCGGACACGCGTGCAACATCTGAGGCATCCCGGACATACGTGCAACATCTGGGGGCATCCCGGACACGCGTGCAACATCTGGGGGCATCCGGACACCGTGCAACATCTGAGGCATCCCGGACACACGTGCAACATCTGAGGCATCCCGGACACGCGTGCAACATCTGAGGCATCCCGGACACGCGTGCAACATCTAGGGCATCCGGACACGTGCAACATCTGGGGGCATCCCGGACACGCGTGCAACATCTGGGGCATCCGGACACACGTGCAACATCTGAGGCATCCCGGACACGCGTGCAACATCTGGGGGCATCCCGGACACGCGTGCAACATCTGGGGCATCCCGGACACGCGTGCAACATCTGGGGCATCCCGGACACGCGTGCAACATCTGGGAGCATCCCGGACACGCGTGCAACATCTGGGGGCATCCCGGACACGCGTGCAACATCTGGGGGCATCCCGGACACGCGTGCAACATCTGGGGGCATCCCGGACACGCGTGCAACATCTGGGGGCATCCCGGACACGCGTGCAACATCTGGGGGCATCCCGGACACGCGTGCAACATCTAGGGGCATCCCGGACACACGTGCAACATCTGGGGGCATCCCGGACACGCGTGCAACATCTGGGGGCATCCCGGACACACGTGCAACATCTGAGGCATCCCGGACACGCGTGCAACATCTGGGGGCATCCCGGACACGCGTGCAACATCTGGGGGCATCCCGGACACGCGTGCAACATCTGGGGGCATCCCGGACACGCGTGCAACATCTGGGAGCATCCCGGACACGTGCAACATCTGGGGGCATCCCGGACACGCGTGCAACATCTGGGGCATCCCGGACACGCGTGCAACATCTGGGGCATCCCGGACACAGTGCAACATCTGGGGGCATCCCGGACACGCGTGCAACATCTGGGGGCATCCCGGACACGCGTGCAACATCTGGGGCATCCCGGACACGCGTGCAACATCTGGGGGCATCCCGGACACGCGTGCAACATCTGGGGGCATCCCGGACACATGTGCAGCATCTGGGGGCATCCCGGACACGCGTGCAACATCTGGGGGCATCCCGGACACGCGTGCAACATCTGGGGGCATCCCGGACACGCGTGCAACATCTGGGGGCATCCCGGACACGCGTGCAACATCTGGGGGCATCCCGGACACGCGTGCAACATCTGGGGGCATCCCGGACACATGTGCAACATCTGGGGGCATCCCGGACACATGTGCAACATCTGGGGGCATCCCGGACACATGTGCAACATCTGGGGCATCCAGGACACATGTGCAACATCTGGGGGCATCCCGGACACACGTACAACATCTGGGGGCATCCCGCCTACCAGTGACAATGCGCACCTCCCTTATCTGACGCCAGTATATAAGCGACAATCTTCCTGCCAGTGCTTCAGTTCCTTCAAGACTACGGTGCTCTTCACCAACTCCAAGGCTGATTACCTCGTGTTCTGTATATAGTTCTACTGTCTTCACTGGAGGGCGAAACGTCTACAAATGATACCTAGATGTTGCACATGTGTTTATTTCTTCATTATCCAGTTATTTCAGAAAACTAATTTAATAAAATTAGCACATTAAAACTTGCACAACCTTCGAGGAAAACACATCAGCACTAAGAGTTTAAAGCCGACCGGAAGATGCATTCTCCAGTTACTGCACATAATCCAACAAAGTTTGCACCTACACAGCCTATTCCTAAGAAATATTTCATCCATTACATATGATGAATCAGCAATTAAAGACTGATACTGTTTGCAATTATTTTAAACAAGAGAAAGAGCTAAACCCGTAGAGGACATACAGCGCCTGTGGAATGGGAGATATAAGAAGGTTCGCCGATGATATTAAAATAGGTCGTTAACTGTATTCCGCTGAGGACACTAGAGCACTACAGGATGGGGTCCAGGATAAGAGTCACTGACGAAATTTAACAACACAAACCTAACACTGAATATACATGTAGTGCCACGATATAATGACAGATGTTGGCACTCTCTATGTCATGTATTGTCAGTAAATGACTGACTTAAATGTGTTTGTTTCATTGCTTTACTTTGCTTAAGAAATTGAATAAAACGTGATTTTTTTTTACCTATGTGTATTACCATCACATATAAATTGTATTGGCAACGTGTACGAATAATTTAATAACTGATTTCAATCCTTTTTTTATTTTATTACTTTAATTGTTCATGACATTTAAATAAAATGCGAGTTTTTTCCTAGTCAAAATTGTGACTTATTTTCTGTCTTTTCTTGCCCTGTGATTTTTTCCCCGGACACCACAATATGTCCGGAGAGGCTGATGAAGTGGACAAATATAAAAGTCGTCTAATCCTGGGGAAAAGAAAAATAATCATAGTACTTATGAAGTAAATAAACCAGATCTCAATCTGCATGCAAAATAGATTTAAGTATACTAGTTAACAGTTATCTAAACCAAGACATCAGCACATTAGTATTCGCAAGAAGTCTAATAGAACTGAGATTGTCGGGTCTCAAAATCATTTATCACATCTAATAGAATTATTGGCTTCATATCAATAAGTATAAATAATAGGAGTCGTCAGTTTATACCTTAACTTTATATATCCTTGGTAAGACCTTAGATTATGCCGCCCTGTTCTACTCTACACATTACAGAATGAACATAAATACTCTGGAAAACATATAGGTGGAAACGTTGGGCATGTTTACCACCTGCTGCTGTTCATTTAGCCGTAAGTAGGTACCTGGGTGTTAGTTGCATCTTGTGGAGGGGGTGCTAGTATACCTTAGTGCTGAGGTAGGATAGCAGCTCTTAGTCTGTAAAATTAATTTGCGTGTAAATAAGAAGAGAAGGATGACTAAGTTGGTCCCATGTATCAGAAATCATTCCTACGAAGATAAGCTGAGAACAATGAATTTACACTTTCTGGAAAGGCGTAGGATTAGGGAAGATATAATTGAGGTGCACAAATGGAAAACGGGAATGAAGGATATAAATAAAGTGCTGAAAAAATCTCTAACAAAAACAGGGGTCGCAGAAATGGGTTGAAATTGAACAAATTTAGATTAAGAAAGGGTGTGGAAAAGCACCGGTTGGACAATAGAGTTGAGGACAAATGGAACAACCTTCCAGGCAGCGTCACTGAAGCCAGGTTTTTTTTTTAAACTTTCAGAAACAGGTTGGACAAGTATACGAGTGGGTAGGAGTGGATGCGAGATGAATTTGTCTAGCATGGGCCTGTAGGCCTCCTGCAGTGCTTATGTTTTTTAATTAATTAAAATATTTTACTTGCAATGAAGGTTTCAAGACGATCAGAAAAGGCGTTTTCAGGTTGTAACACCCCCCCCCAAAAAAAAAAAAATCTTGGAAGGATAAAATCTGACACCTATTTCCTAATAGTCATTCCCTTTTAGGGAATAACTAAAATGATTTGATCTTGTGGCAGACCACAAGATCAAGTCATGGCCTTCCTTAGAATTGTTACACTCGTTTATTAAGAATTTTCGGGTAATTGAGAAATTCCTTGGAAATCACAAGAATTAAATCAACCATAATCTACCAGTGGGGCGGACGGCACAAAAGATCCATCTACAACGATCTACTGGTGGGTAGACGGTTGGGGAGTTAAAAACCTGTGTTGAAGGAACATAAAAAATAATGCTTTTTTCATAATACTGGAATATGACTTCTTTTAATAAACTCTAACAAAAGTACACTTAAGATAAACAGTACATAATATTGCATGAATTGCTTCCGTCTTTAAAACACGTCTGAATATTTAGTATGTAATGAAATATACGTAAGAATAACAGAAGGTAAATGTTGAACTTGAGAAGCTACAGACGCTGGCATGTATGAGGCTGAGTAGGCCTAACTTTACCTGTCTGTGAAAACCTGGTGGTCGTATCCGCAGGTCAGCCACAGGTGAGGTAGGCCGCCCGTGGAGGCGTCCAAGAGCCTCGTCACCTCCAGGAGCCGAGCCCGCGCCCACTCCCCGCCACGCCCACACACCATCTGTAAACACACGCCCACTTGTCATTCAGTGACTGGCTGGACACTCACTTTGTCTGTCTCTCTCTGTATATTTTTGTCTTCAATTAATATTCTTCTTGAATTTCTCTCCCACTTTCACGTTAATTTATCCATTCTTCCCTCTTCTCTTCCGCGTTTTTTCCTGTATAATTTCCGTTGTTTCCCCGTCCCCTATTCCATTCTTTTATTTCTCCCTATGGCCATTTCTCATCTTTCCAGTTCTCCCGTTCTCTGCCTCACTTTCCGTCCTATCCTAAATATTTTTGCTTTTCCCTTACTATCGTCTCTGTTTCCTTCCCCATTTTTTTCCTATCCCCTTTTATGCCTATTCCTGTGATTTACTAATCCAGTCCACCTCTGTCCTCCTTATTTATCCTTACTTTCCCATTCCTGTTCTCTTCTCCCCAACTCTCTCTTTCTCGGCTTGTCCTATCCCTATGTATTCTCCCTTGAATTGCCACTAACTCTATATTCTCCAATGGAAATAGTCACTTTGTCTGACGGTTTTGGGTTATCCTAGGTTCTCTACACATATGCTGCTATGTATGATAATCTATGTAACTGTATATGTGTATACCTGAATAAACTTTCTTAACTATCCTCTGTACTTTTCCTGTTCTCTCTCCGCCCCCTCTGTCTCCCTGTGTGTGCACGGCAACAATGGCACGGTTTGCCAACAGTATCATCACATCTGAGCCAAATTGTGAGAGAAAGACGATCATGTTTACCAAGCAGCCCGTGTTGTTGTTGTCAGCGACCGCTGGGCCAACATTATGATCGATGCTGTGTTGTGGTGGTGCTGTGTTGTGTTCTGTTGTTGGTTGTGATAGTGTTGGATTACATTGTGTTTTGGTAGTGCTGTGATATGTTGTTGGTGTGATGCTGCGATATGTTACAGTGCTGTGTTGTGTTGTTGCGTCGTGTTGTGCTGCTAGGTTTGTCTTGCGTTTGTGGCTGTTGTGGTTTGTGCTGAGGATGTGTCTAGAACAATAATCTTGGTGAGGCAGTGAACTATGCTAGGTGGTTCTTTATGTTTCCCCAGCTTGACAGAGTAGAAGGAATGCTAGACAATATTTATATACATATACGTTGATAAATAGTTGAAGTGAAATAACTTAATAGATGCTGTCAACCATTGGTAATTTATTTATTACACACACACACACACACACACACACACACACACACACACACACACACACACACACACACACACACACACACACACACAACTAACACACACAACTAACACACACACCGGGGTTCCACAGGACCAGTGCTGTTTCTGGTATATGTAAATGTTATAACGGAAGGAATAGACTGGGAAGTGTCCCTGTTTGCAGACGATGCGAAGCTAATGAGAACTCAGTCAGAGGAGGATAAGGCAGGACTACAGAGGGATCTGGACAGGCTGCAGGCCTGGTCCAGACACTGGCTCCTGGAGTTCAATCCCACCAAATGCAAAGTCATGAAGATCGGGGAAGGCAAAGAAGACCGCAGACAGAGTACAGTCTAGGGGAGCCAGAGACTACAAACCTTACTCAAGGAAATATAATACGGAGCACATCTCCTGAGGTGCACAACCAAATAACTGCTGCAGCATATGGGAGCCTAGTAAACCTAAGAATAGCATTCCGGTATCTCAGTATGGGGTCGTTTCGGACCCTGTACACCGTGTACGTCAGGCCCATATTTTAGTATGCAGCTCCAGAATGGAACTCACACCTGGCCAATCACATCAGGAAACTAGAGAAAGTGCAAACGTTTGCAACGAGACTAGTCCCGGAGCTAAGGGGTATGTCCTACGAGGAGAGGTTAAAGGAACTCAACCTGACGACACTGGAGGACAGAAGGGACAGAGAGAACATAATAACGACATATAAAATACTGGGAGGAATCGAGAAAGTGAAGAGAAACATGATGTTCCAGGGATGGGACACAGCAAAGAGGGGTCACAATTGGAAGTTGAAGACTCAGATGAGCCACAGGGATGTTAGGAAGTATTTCTTCAGTCATAGAGTTGTCGGGAAGTGGAATAGTCTGGAAAGTGAGGTAATGGAGGCAGGTACCATACATAACTATAAGAAGAGGTACGATAAAGCTCACGGAGCAGGGAAAGAGTGGACCTAGTAGGGACCAGTGAAGAGGCGGGGCCAGGAATCTATGAATCGACCCCTGCAAGCACAATTATGGCCAGGAGTCCATCTTCCACCTGACAATAAACTGTTTCGTCGATCGTAACAAAGTAAAAAGATGAGACAGAAATCTTAATATCTAGCATATTAATATACAGTAGAATAATCAGAAGATATCTTGTACCTCAGACCGAGCCGCGGGGAAGTTGACCCCTGAAACCCTCTCCAGGTAAACTCCAGGTACCTTAACAACTCTCTAAGTATATCATAATAACCTTTAACTAGATACATTATAAGAAAGAGCAGATGGATGAGATGTAACAGTAGCAGCTAACAAGGAGTGTTGGGGGAAGACGTGAAGGCAGTGTCATTAGCAGAACATCAGTGAATCGAGACATCCATAACCTCAGAGCAGAACAGCAACTGAAGCCAAGTCGGAAGCCAGAGTGGAGTCCGGCTTACCCCGGCAGTGCTACTCAGAGACTGACTGCCTTTACAAGTGGTAAAGGCCAGTGTGTCGGAGGCAATAACTCGTGTTCAGGGACTGACTGACACGTGGCAGAGGTCTGGGGTGGCGGGAGCCAGAAGGCGAGACATGAATATCTCCACACACACAATTAACCCATCCAAGTCATACAAGTTCCATGACAGAAACATCACAAGTCTACCTCTGTAATCTGTAAATACGTTTGTAACTTGTCATGACTGTGACCAGATCTACCTTGCTCAGCCATCAAAACTTTGAGGCCCAGTCCCTGGACCCATTATGTACCTCTGTAATCTTTTGACTACCGCCCACAGGATGGGTATGGGGTGCATAATAAAGATATTAAACTAAAAACTACCTCTGGAAACTGAGACAAGCTGAACAAAATATAAACCCCCCACCCTGGGTGCATGTAAGTTAACCAGTGTTTGAGTAAGACGCCAGCCAGACATCTCTAACACAATCTGTGTATACAGACCAGCTAAGGACTACCCACCAGCTAACGCTGGTCACTTGGCAACCAGAAGTGACGTGCATCAGGCAACGCACACAACTTATTGAACTGTTAGATCAATTACAGAGGTATTGCTGTTCCTTTCCATCACTATGTCACTGTAAATACCTAGAATATAATAAAATATGGTGAACAGTGAATACAGTTCACTTGTAATATACATACACATTATACACTGTATATAAAACATACACCCGTATTCTACTGGCTAATTTGTTTTTAATTTTTAGCTCAAACTGTACGTAAGTTTAGAAAAATTACGTACATCTGTCGCACATGATACCATACTGATGTACGTAACGCACGCACACACACACGAGACTCACCACAACAAAGCGCCCGTAGTCCTTGAGGGCTATGTGGGCGTGTCTGGTCCTGACGATGGTGGGCGTGGCAAAGGCGTGGCGGCAGAAGTGGACCACGCCCGCCAGCTGGCCGGCCAGGGAGGTGCGGGCGGTGGTGGGCGTGTGGCGTGGGCGGAAGTAGAGGACAGCGTTGGCGGGGTCATCCTCCTCTTTTGTACACACGCCACTGTCGTACACAACCACGGCTGGCACGCACCGCCTGCAACAACCAAAACAACCACACAGTTAGTGACATACACAACCACGGCTGGCAGGCACCCCCCCTGCAACAACCACAATCAGTGCCATACACAACCACAGCTGGCAGGCACCCCCCTGCAACAACCACAATCATTGCCATACACAACCACGGCTGGCACACACTCCTGCAACAACCACAGCAACCAAAGAGTGCCACTGCTGTAAATACCTGATATTAACTCACCAGACGCTTTATAGTATATACGAATTTAATGTTTTCTGTTGAATATAGCAATAATAATAATAATTAGTGTTTATAAAGCCATTATTATCAGTGTTCTTAATACTAGCAGACACTGGATAAAAGTGAGTACAGTGGATGAAAGACTCAGATGACACTTTTTATTAAGTGAATAAGATTATATATATTTTTTTGCACAGTGGGAAAGATAATTCTACCAGCTGTAGCACTAATGACACATGAAGATACACACAGGTACACATGAAGCCATACACTGCTACACAGGTACACATGAAGCACAGTATACTCGCCCCCATCCTGTTCCTTATCCTCATATCTGACATAGACAGAGATGTAAGCCACAGCACCGTGTCTTCTTTGCGGATGACACCCGAATCTGCATGACAGTGTCATCCATCGATGACGCCGTCATGCAGTTTCCAAGACTCCAAGCGGACATCAACCAAATCTTTAAATGAAGAGAAATTTCAATTACTCTGATATGGAAACTTCGAGGAAATTAAAACTGTATCGGAGAATAAAACAAATAGCAACCACACAATAGAGCGAAAAACTAATGTGAAGGACCTGGGAGTGATAATGTCAGAGAATCTCACTTTCAAAGATCACAACACTGCATCTAACGCATCTGCTAGGAAAATGATAGGATAGATAATGAGAACCTTCAAAACTAGGGACGCCAAGCACATGATTCTCTTCAAATTGCTTGTTCTCTCTAGGCTAGAATACTGCTGCACACTAACAGCCCCTTTCAAGGCAGGCGAAATTGCCGACTTTGAGAATATACAGAGAACTTTCACGGCATGTATAAGTACGATAAAACACCTAATTTACAGGGAACGTTTTTAAGTCCCTGGATTTGTATTCCCTGGAACGTAGGCGAGAAAGATCCATGATACAACACTTGGAAAATCTTAAGAGGGACTAGTCCCAAATTTGCACACGAAAATAACTCCCTACGAAAGCAAAAGACTCGGCAGGAGATGCAACATTCCCCAATGAAAAGCAGGGGCACCTTGAGTACACTAAGATACAACACAATAAGTCTCAGGGGCCCACGACTGCCTCCCAGCATACATAAGGGGGATTACCAAGAGACCCCTGTCTGTCTTCAAGAGGGAGCGGGACAGATATCTAAAGTCAGTACCTGATCAGCCGGGCTGTGGTTTGTACGTCAGTTTACGTGCGGCCAGCAATAACAGCCTGGTTGATCAGACACTGATTCATCACTAGGCCTGGTCATGGACTGGGCCGCGAGGGCGTTGATCCCCGAAACCCTCTTCAGGTAATCTCCAGGTATACCCACAGGTACACATGAGGCTACACACAGGTACACATGAGGCTACACACAGGTACACATGAGGCTACACACAGGTACACATGAGGCTACACACATATACACATGAGGCTACACACAGGTACACATGAGGCTACACACAGGTACACATGAGGCTACACACAGGTACACATGAGGCTACACACAGGTACACATGATGCTACACACAGGTACACACGAGGCTACACACAGGTACACACGAGGCTACACACAGGTACACACGAGGCTACACACAGGTACACACGAGGCTACACACAGGTACACACGAGGCTACACACAGGTACACACGAGGCTACACACAGGTACACACGAGGCTACACACAGGTACACATGAGCATCAAGAGCACTTGATGCCAGTGAGGGCTCTTGATCCAAGCTGTTGTGCCTATCCTCTCTTTCCTTGGATTGAACCTGAGTGTTTCTTCCACCAGACTCTGCATGACCCATACGCGTTTATCGCATAATAAAATGTTCCAGTGGTATACAAGTGTATTACAAATGTATATGTATTGTATTGTATGTATTATTTCTATAATATTGTGTGTTGTATTGTCTCTGACGTATTGTTGCTACTGTATTGTTTCTGAAGTATTGTTTGTGTTGTATTTTATCTGATGTATTGTCACTCATGTATTGCCTCTGATGTATTAACATACACCATACATGTATTATCATACACATCCACTCATATGTTGTACATATCTTTCATACATCTTAATGTACTTTGTATTAAACATACGCGCTGTTATTAACATGTTGTATTAAACATATATGTTGTACCTTTGATGAGTTTCGAGAGCTTTTTCTACTCCCGGAGCCCGGCCATGGGCCAGGCTCCGTCCGGTGCTAGCCTGGTCACCCAGGCTGTTGCTGCTGGCGGTCCCGCTGCATTAATCACTCCCATAAAACAATAATTAAAACACAAAAACGATATTGATATAAAACCTAAAACCTGAGCGTGGACAATAACGTCATAAAACGCACGCAGCACTGGTGCCCCCGTTAGCAACCACGGCACAACAGTAACAGCTCAACAACGGTAATTAACAGAAACATTACAAGCCGTTTACGATCAGGTTAATAAATGGCTTAAAAGTCAATTTTCGAGGCATTTTGTGCCGGGTGTAATATCCTGGTAATTAACTTAATATTATTTTCCGATATTAACACATTTTTTTGTGATATTAACATAAAATTACGAGTAATAATATTAATGATGTATTATGAGAGGTATTAACACAGTGATGTTAATACAATATTGTGAGTAATATTAACACAATGAGTAATATTCATACAATATTATGAGTAATATTCATACAATATTATGAGAAATTGTAACACAATATTATGAGTAATAATACAATATTATGAGTAATATTAACGCAATATAATGAGTGATGTTAACACATTATTGTGAGAGATTAACACAATGTTATGAGTAATATTAACACAATATTTTAAGGATATTAACACAATATTTTAAGGATGTTAACTCGATATTGCGATAGATATTAGCACAATCCCAGTGTTTCTAACACAACATTTGCAGTGTTACCAACACAATAATACCAGTGTTGCCACAAGAAGTATTATAAGGCAAGTCTAGCAGAAGCTGTGATGATTGTGTCCTGGGAAGCAACAAGCCAGAAAAATGAATTAAATACTAACTCTTTCCCAGAGCACCGTGAGAATCTGTCTCTGAGATGAACCAGGACGTTCAAGGTTCACCTGGATGTATTATTATTATTATTATAACTAAACACTAAACTCATAACTATGCGCTAAACATATAAAGGATGAATCGACAGATGTGGACAATTGCTTGTTTCTGTTCTGTCTGTAAAGCGACTCTGTGAAAATGGAATCTATGTTCCGTGAATCGCTGACCGCTACCTTCCAAGGAGATGCGTTCAGGACGCTGCAGAATTTTATCGTCCACAATGAACTGGAGTACGTGAAGTTAGTTTGCGTGTGCACTGATTGGGTATCGTTGATGATGGACATTCGTTCTGGTTCCAAAGATTCGTGAAGCAAGTTCCTATCCCTGCCCCCAGGATCTCATCAGCGTGTTCCATCGAGGTAGTTAAAATTATTATCCATGCCCAAGCCAGTGCTACGAACTCCATAATTTTCAAAGCATTTTGTGAAGAGGATGGAACTAAATTCATTATACTCCTGTTCCATACAGATGTTTACTGTTTCAAGACAAGAAATCGTAATGACACAATAGCAATCCCCTCCAGTACCGTGGTTTGTTTACTGGTTATCACCGGGGTAAGTCCACCGCGTGTTTGTACCTCGAGAGAAGAAATTGCTATCTACATGGGAAAGGTAAACAATTCATTTAATTTCAAAATAACAGACTATACTTTCATTCTAGAACTTGCCCCTCTCGAGGGTTTTTATGTTTTGCTGAGATCGATTAGTTAATCCTCTCACTATAAGAAAACGTTCTACCTCACACTGCAGCTTAATCGGTCATCTAAATGTTTACGACCAGTGCCAGGTGGCACTTAGTCTTGTTTCCTGACACAATAATAGAAAATCCAGGTGGACAAGTGTTCATTTACTGAAATCATTCGACACTTTCCATCAATCGATACTTCTCTAATCTGGAAGAGAGTAAAGTTACTTATCGTGTGAGAATACCCAGGATTCTCACTGGCAACCTTTTCTTGGCGAGAAGCCGGTGTTGCATACATGATTCTCTCGGTGCTCTCAAGGCTGCATACCTTCTTCCACAAGTTAGGGCAGCAAGGCTGGCTGGCTCTTCTACAATGATCAACATTGAAAGCAAATCAACTTATTAACTGAATCTCACTCGTGAACTGATGTGCGTTGCTGTGACGAAGCCTGAGATCTCACAGCTGATCAAGCAGCAACAGCAGGAGCAGCAGCAGCAGCAGCAGCAGCAGCAGGAATCAACCACCACGCTGATAATTTCACACCTAGCCTGTGATGTATGGCTGTCAAGTGTTTGGTCTTCTAAAAATTCCATGTGTTTAAATTTAAGACTAGAGATGCAAACTTAAAATAATTATTCAATTTTCATTTGTCCAAGTGAATGATGCTGCAAGTAACCGGCGCATCACAATATTTTGAGCAAAATCAAAGACTGACTTATGATTTTGTCATACTTTCAGGATTTTCCCGTTTTTCAGGTTTATCTTTTAAAGGAGAGGTGGGTATTTAGGGCTTTGCGGGCAAGCTGAAGTAATAACAAATATAAGAGGTTAAGAATTACTGAAACATATAATGGATGGTTCTTAAGCAAGATAAATATACATAGTCCTCAGTAGATAGCCTTTCCTAGAGAGAGAGAGAGAGAGAGAGAGAGAGAGAGAGAGAGAGAGAGAGAGAGAGAGAGAGAAGGAGAAGGAAGAGGAAAAGTAAAAGCGACCTGGCATTGCTATTCTACATTAGTATCACCAGCGTCACTCAGTACTGTGTGAGCACCTGACTACCATAATCAACAATAACTAATCCAGGATACATTACACCCTTCAACCCAGACTAATACCAAGACCAGATAACCACCTCTCCAAACACCATCATCAAAACCGATATTCAACCTGAAGATGTGTGGCCAATGTATATGTGTATATATATATATATATATATAGGATGGGGTCCACCTCTAGTGTCAATTGTGGGACCCATTGCCTCGGAGAAGTGGATAAAAAGACTTCAAGGAAGAATATTTAGATTTCTTTCTGAAGCCATTTGAATATTCCACTTCCCCTACTACCCCATCTTTTTTTTTTTATACAAACTTTATTTCAAGACAAAATACAAAATACAATGGGGAGTAAAACAACATAGATAACAACTCAGAGCTACATGTCAAATACTTCGTCCAACTCCCCGGCAGTGGGCCGCGTGCCCAGAATACTGCAGGCATTTCCCTCTGGATCGCAACACTGAGTCTCTGAAACAGGAAGCTGGTCGCCCTGTGGTCCTTGGTTTCTATGATGAGTTTTCCACCCAGCTCCTTGAGAAACTTTAGAGCACACTTGCCCCATGCTCCATGGGTCTCCGACCCTATTGGGATGAAGTTATAGCAAGAGGGAAGGTCTTCATATTTGCGGGTCTTCTGGGTCTCCCTGTGGCTGGCAGCTCCACCCCTTCGGCTAAGGAGTGTGGCAGGTAGGTGTCTGCCAATGTGGCAGCACAGGTGTAGTCCCAAGCAATCTGCTTACCATCCTTCCAGGGTAGCATGGTGGCTCCATCAGGACGCTTTTGACTTCCATCAGACCTCTGCACTTGGGGTTCCCGTTGAGCTGGGCAACGGGCTGTGGCGAGGCTTCTCTTTATGATGTCATTGACCTCCTCATGTCTAGCATACTTCCTTCTGATGTGTGACACACTAGACCATGAAGTCCGAATTGGTCAGCCGTCGCCCTGCCGCAAATACACCTATGTTCGGTGAGTATGGGGCGGCTAGGCGAAGAGCAACACCAATCCGAATGGCCTGTGGGTCGAGTCGAGTCCCCAGAGAGGAATTGGGAACAGCAAGAAGGAAATCTCCTGAGTGTGGTGCCTTCACCGCTAGGAGACGAGCTTTGTCCTTTCCTGAAGCGTTGGTGAGCATTGTGTTGGAAATTTTTTCCATGATCGGTTTGTCCTATATATATATATATATATATATATATATATATATATATATATATATATATATATATATATATATATATATATATATATATATATATATATATATGCGCATGTATTCGAGCTAAGACACTTTCTCTGAACGTATTTGCTTGGAATTCTTCCTTTTATGCAACACTGCAAGCTCCTGATGTATTTATTGCTATACGAAAGGCCTAGAACTGTGACTGAACTCCCCTCGTGGTAGTTTTGCATATTGTATCACTTATAATATATATCTGTAAAAATACCAGTTATATAAGCTTGCCTAAGAATTCTGTTTTCATAAGTATGGTCATATAATTCACATTAGCAAGTAATGATGACGTAATGTGAGTGTGGCGACGGGGGAGCCATCTAGTGTGTGGAGGATCATCCATCACTAAGCTGCCTCCTGTTTATTACCGTCTCCTCTCTTACATTTTTCTCTTCTGAGCGTTAAGGTGTGCCGGAGGAAAATAATTTTTCATATGTCCTTCGGAGGAAAAGAAGAGGCTGTGTCTCCCCCCCCCCTTCCTGAAGATCCTCAGATAAATAGTTATATTTGTGTTTGGAAAAAAAAAGGAGAGAAACAAACACGGGAAAAGAAACCTGAAATACGGGATTTATTTGTCAAAATTTAGACAAAAACAGAGACAAGCGATACAGAAATCAAGCAGATGTTTAGAAAAGCTGGAGAAACAAACCTCTTGTGATATATCAGAATCACAAACCCAGCCGTGAATATTCAAATCTCAAGACCAAAGAGTTGCAGCAAGCGTCGAGCTAATTCAGTCTCGCACTTTGATATGGAAAGGGGATTCAGGAATTCCCAGTGATAATGACGGGAATGTTGTATTACCGGCGAGGAGGGACTCCCGGGGTAGGACAGGCTGGTCCTGAAGTTTTGGAGAGGCGGCAAAGGTAACGCAGGTGCGGCTCACCCTTGGAAGTCTTTCTCAAGGTAATCGGGGCACCAGCCTCGGCCAGGTCGAGTACAACAAAGTAAACCACTCGAATTATCCGAGAACTCGAGTACAATTGAACACCGTTTATTGGAAGCTTAAAACATAAATATATTTAACTCAAACGTAATATATTGGTAAGCTTCAACATAAATAAAAAGTCACAATACCTTCGGCTGTAACAATACACAAATAAGCCGCATTTAGGAGACGAAAAGATATAACGAAGTTTCGGTCTGACTTTGACCACTGACAAGTTACCATGACACGAGAGGGAAGTGGGGGGGGGAGGGAAGAAGGAAGAGGTAGTGGAAGTAGAGGCAGTAGTAGTAGTGGTGTTGGAGGAAATAGAATAACCGCAGTAGTAGTAGTAATAGTAGTAGTAGTAGCAGCAGCAGCAGCAGAGATATCGTAGAGGTAGCACTTAGCAGCAGGGGTTAGTAGCAGTAGTGGAAGGAGTAATGTGGTAGTAATAGCATTAAAAATGGAAGAGGTACTTGTACTAGTGCAGCAATGGTAGAGGAGGAAATAAGGTAGCAGAAGTAGTTGTAGAAACTAGAGAAAAATAATAGCAGGGTTTGTAGAATAATGAAGACATAGTAGTGTAGTAGTAATAGTCGTAGTGTTAGTAGTCAATAAAAACAAGAAAACAGTGGAGCAGAAGACAAGAAAGACGATGGAAAAAAACAGAAAAGGTGAATAGGTAAGAAGAGAACACAAAGGTGAAGAGGTAAGAGAGAACACAAAGGTGAAGAGGTAAGAGAGAACACAAAGGTCAGGTCAAATCACGAGTGTTGTGAAGTTAAAATATTTGACAAAGTAATGAGAAAGGCAGACATCTCCAGAGACGTCTGGAGATGTCTGCCTAAGACTAAAGATTCAGGACTAAGATTCATGTTAGGAAAGTTATGTATAAGGTATGTATCTTTCCCTGTCCCCTCTAGTATGTACTTTGGATATTCCCTGGAGTTTCTAGCCCGGAGCCCGGCCTTGGGTCAGGCTTGTTTGGCGCTTGCCTTGGCAACCACCAGGCTGCTGCAATCATTACTTTCCGTCACCCAGATGGTGTTATTTGTGTTTAGCCTCAAAATATTATAGTGGAGGTGTGAGCACTTGCTCGCCCTGGCCAGGCAACTAGACAGCCTAATATACGGAACACCCCTGAACACGGTCTATTGTCACACAGGCAATTAGCCTCAGCCGACCAAATTTCGAAAATGAATAAACAAAAGAGAACCTCTGTATTACCTCAAACAAATCACCTCATAGAAAAAAAGTTTATTTTAAGGGAGTCATTTGGGGGTGACATTCTTATGTTAAAAAAAAAGAGGCAAGGTCTGGATAATTGGTCGTTGAAGAGTTTTACTGGGTAACCCAACTCTGCTTGGCCAAATCTCACTCCCACTCAGATTAACGTTGATTGGATGAGGCTTAAGCGCCTACCACCGATGGAATTCATCTCTGGGAATGGTCTATTTCGTGGAGCAACTTGCTGTTGAGGCTGTAATTGCTGGAGGCGCTGGCTTCAGCTGTAGAGTTTAGATGGTACCGAGGGAACAGTATCAACAGTGAAAATCAGAATGTGTGTTTGTGGTCAAATGTTATAAAAGTTTCCATGCTGATGATAGCAGCAGCACTAGTAGTAGTAAGAACAACAGCAGTAGCACTAGTAGTAGTAAGAACAGCAGCACTAGCACTAGTAGTAGTAAGAACAGCAGCAGCAGCAGCACTAGCACTAGTAGTAGTAAGAACAGCAGCAGCAGCACTAGCACTAGTAGTAGTAAGAACAGCAGCAGTAGCACTAGTAGTAGTAAGAACAGCAGCACTAGTAGTAGTAAGAACAGCAGCACTAGTAGTAGTAAGAACAGCAGCAGCTCTAGAAAGAGTAATATCACATTTACTAGTACCTACGCCGGCGCCACTGCTATTGCCACCACCAGTATGCCCCATTCCCATCAAAATTACACCAGCTACGACCAGCAATTCTAAATCTGCTACTACTACTACCACCACTACCACCAGTTCCATCACTACAACTACCTCTACCACTAACATTACACCAACTACCACAAATTATGCCACTGCTACCACCACAGCCACGACAACACCTACCACGGCAACCATATCAACTACCATTACCATACCCACCATCGTTCCTTTGCAACAACCACCATACTTAAGAGTACTGCCCAGAGCTCAAGCACTTAACACACCACAAATATATACCTACTGTATACCCCTGACTTGTTTCGGAAGTTATTCTACTCTGGAAAGCCGGCCTGATGTTATACATCATTGTTGACTGCTCAGTCTACCAGGTTGTGGCTGTCAGTGATTTGCATGACAATCCGTCCCTCACAACCTGCATGATCTAGCACCTCAAGCAGGTAGTAACCTGGTCTCCCTTTGATAGTTCGTAACTTCCTTCCAGCAACCAACCTCTCCTACTATCTTCACAACAAATGTTAGGGACTTACATCTTAGATTTTTAACTCACGTGCAAAAAGATACTAAGTCATATATTCAAGCAAGTGCAACAAGAATAATAAAAAGAACAAATATGCACATAGAAGCAAGGAAACATAACTCCCCACAAATACAAAGAGTGGCACACCTCAGAACCTCTTACCTCCTGACTCTACTTCTCCTGCTGTACACGTCAGGAAGCTCTGTGGTAATATGCAAATGAGGTACGTGCCAATAAGATATATTTTCAGATGGAAATGTTTCCAGGGAAGGTGGTTCTCACCTCCATCCTAACTCAACTTTCACACACCTCCCACCCTCATAACACACATACACACATTTTCTGTTTTTGTCTCTATTCCAGGATATTTTTCCATCAACTGACTGTACAGAACTAACTGTTCTCACAATGTAAACTAGGATCGGGACTAGCGCTTCTTGCTCGCCAGTACACTCTGCAGGCAGTGGTAGTTATGTACTTAGCTGACGAAACTCACCGAGTGAATAGACAGGAAAGCAGAGTAAAAATAAACAAAGAGGTGAGCTGAGGAGACAGTCTGGGGATGGACGAGGTATTAACAAAAGCCAAATTCAAAGAGATGGCAGAGATAAAGTGAGAATTAAAAGTGCTATTAGCATAGCGACCGCGGAAAAGATGATACATGGAGGGTAGGCAAGATACATGGAGGGTAGGCAAGATACATGGAGGGTAGGCAAGATACATGGAGGGTAGGCAAGATACAGGAGGGTAGGCAAGATACATGGAGGGTAGGCAAGATACATGGAGGGTAGGCAAGATACATGGAGGGTAGGCAAGATACATGGAGGGTAGGCAAGATACAGGAGGGTAGGCAAGATACATGGAGGGTAGGCAAGATACATGGAGGGTAGGCAAGATACATGGAGGGTAGGCAAGATACATGGAGGGTAGGCAAGATACAGGAGGGTAGGCAAGATACATGGAGGGTAGGCAAGATACATGGAGGGTAGGCAAGATACATGGAGGGTAGGCAAGATACATGGAGGGTAGGCAAGATACATGAAGGGTAGGCAAGATACATGGAGGGTAGGCAAGATACATGGAGGGTAGGCAAGATACAGGAGGGTAGGCAAGATACATGGAGGGTAGGCAAGATACATGGAGGGTAGGCAAGATACAGGAGGGTAGGCAAGATACAGGAGGGTAGGCAAGATACATGGAGGGTAGGCAAGATACATGGAGGGTAGGCAAGATACATGGAGGGTAGGCAAGATACATGGAGGGTAGGCAAGATACATGAGGGTAGGCAAGATACATGGAGGGTAGGCAAGATACAGGAGGGTAGGCAAGATGCATGGAGGGTAGGCAAGATACATGGAGGGTAGGCAAGATACATGGAGGGTAGGCAAGATACATGAAGGGTAGGCAAGATACATGGAGGGTAGGCAAGATACAGGAGGGTAGGCAAGATACAGGAGGGTAGGCAAGATACATGGAGGGTGGCAAGATGCATGGAGGGTAGGCAAGATACAGGAGGGTAGGCAAGATACATGGAGGGTAGGCAAGATGCATGGAGGGTAGGCAAGATACATGGAGGGTAGGCAAGATGCATGGAGGGTAGGCAAGATACATGGAGGGTAGGCAAGATACATGGAGGGTAGGCAAGATACATGGAGGGTAGGCAAGATACATGGAGGGTAGGCAAGATACATGGAGGGTAGGCAAGATACAGGAGGGTAGGCAAGATACAGGAGGGTAGGCAAGATACATGGAGGGTAGGCAAGATACATGGAGGGTAGGCAAGATACATGGAGGGTAGGCAAGATACAGAGGTAGGAAGTGAGGCAAGATACAGGAGGGTAGGCAAGATACATGGAGGGTAGGCAAGATACATGGAGGGTAGGCAAGATACATGGAGGGTAGGCAAGATACAGGAGGGTAGGCAAGATACAGGAGGGTGAGGCAAGATACAGGAGGGTAGGCAAGATACAGGAGGGTAGGCAAGATACATGGAGGGTAGGCAAGATACATGGAGGGTAGGCAAGATACATGGAGGGTAGGCAAGATACATGGAGGGTAGGCAAGATACAGGAGGGTAGGCAAGATACAGGAGGGTAGGCAAGATACAGGAGGGTAGGCAAGATACAGGAGGGTAGGCAAGATACAGGAGGGTAGGCAAGATACAGGAGGGTAGGCAAGATACAGGAGGGTAGGCAAGATACAGGAGGGTAGGCAAGATACAGGAGGGTAGGCAAGATACATGGAGGGTAGGCAAGATAGGCAGTGAGGGTAGGCAAGATACAGGAGGGTAGGCAAGATACGGAGGGTAGGCAAGATACAGGAGGGTAGGCAAGAATACAGGAGGGTAGGCAAGATACAGGAGGGTAGGCAAGATACATGGAGGTGGCAAGCAGAGGACAGTACATGGAGGGTAGGCAAGATACATGGAGGGTAGGCAAGATACAGGAGGGTAGGCAAGATACAGGAGGGTAGGCAAGATACAGGAGGGTAGGCAAGATACAGGAGGGTAGGCAAGATACAGGAGGGTAGGCAAGATACAGGAGGGTAGGCAAGATACAGGAGGGTAGGCAAGATACAGGAGGGTAGGCAAGATACAGGAGGGTAGGCAAGATACAGGAGGGTAGGCAAGATACATGGAGGGTAGGCAAGATACATGGAGGGTAGGCAAGATACAGGAGGGTAGGCAAGATACAGGAGGGTAGGCAAGATACAGGAGGGTAGGCAAGATACAGGAGGGTAGGCAAGATACAGGAGGGTAGGCAAGATACAGGAGGGTAGGCAAGATACAGGAGGGTAGGCAAGATACAGGAGGGTAGGCAAGATACAGGAGGGTAGGCAAGATACAGGAGGGTAGGCAAGATACAGGAGGGTAGGCAAGATACAGGAGGGAGGCAAGATACAGGAGGGTAGGCAAGATACAGGAGGGTAGGCAAGATACAGGAGGGTAGGCAAGATACAGGAGGGTAGGCAAGATACAGGAGGGTAGGCAAGATACAGGAGGGTAGGCAAGATACAGGAGGGTAGGCAAGATACAGGAGGGTAGGCAAGATACAGGAGGGTAGGCAAGATACAGGAGGGTAGGCAAGATACAGGAGGGTAGGCAAGATACAGGAGGGTAGGCAAGATACAGGAGGGTAGGGCAAGATACAGGAGGGTAGGCAAGATACAGGAGGGTAGGCAAGATACAGGAGGGTAGGCAAGATACATGGAGGGTAGGCAAGATACAGGAGAGTAGGGCAAGATACATGGAGGGTAGGCAAGATACATGGAGGGTAGGCAAGATACAGGAGCGTAGGCAAGATACAGGAGCGTAGGCAAGATACAGGAGCGTAGGCAAGATACATGGAGGGTAGGCAAGATACAGGAGGGTAGGGCTAATTACTTCTAAAGAACACGCTCGTAGCCTGGGAGATCTAAAGAACCAAAATACATCAGGTGGGGGAGATGGAAGGAAGGGCAGAGGGAGAAAAAAAAAATGACCTTTGTGGAAATGCTCTCAAGCAACCAGAAAGAGATGATCTGGGGAACAGCAAAGGAATTCATATAACCAGGAAAGTATTCGGAAGGGAAAGGAAATGGGAGTAAAAGAGGTCACTGATGATCCATGGCCTTCAGAAGGGTGGTCAAATGACATATGGATGGCGGATGAAAGAAAGATTCGAACTATCATCAGACATGGTGAGGCTGAGGTGTGCGATTTGACAGATTTTCAGAAAATTTTAAGGCACGCAAGGAATAAAATGTGACCAGTCAAACTAACCCTTGCAACAGAAATTGCCTGAGACCGGATCTTCAAACAGAAATCACTGTTGAGGCTGACAGAAAGATGCCATCACATGTACCTTGATTGGGAGACAATAGTGTGAACAGCTGGGGAAAAAAAAAATACTGACAATGACAAGAGAGAGGCAGTAAACGTGGCAGGTGCAGATGCTTCACCTCACCATGCAGAAGTTTAACCTGAATGGGTACAGGTTCGGGCTCTCACACAATCCCTTAAACCCCAGCCCCCCTTCAGGCTTGGTGGGCCGTGCAAACTGAGAACAGATTACACAGGGTTGGGTAGAACCTCCTCCTTCAACAGGAAACATCCTTTGTAGACAAATACGTTAACAGAGTATCGGGCACACACCTCACCCATAGCCACCTGTTTGCAGGTGCTCCTGTCCCCCTCTAGTGTAGCCTGTGACATGCCACTGACTGTGAACCATATTTTAACAGTTTGTCCACGGCTTTGGCCTTTCTAACTTCCGTCATGGTTTTTGTAATTACCGAGGAGCCCGTAGGGATCTCGGGATATTTTTAAGAATGTTTTTTGACAATAATTTAAAAGGGTTTTTAATTTATGCTATTTTAACTTGGTATAATAGCAATAATTTGAGTTTATTGTTTGTTATATTTACTGTGTTAATTTTATCCATGTTTTCATTGTGTTGAATATATTTTTATAGCTACGAGTGCTGAGTGACCTACACGAAGACCCTCTCAACTACTACTACGACTCAGTTTTTTTTTACTTAATACATAATACACCAAAATAATAATAATAATAATAATAATAATAATAATAATAATAATAATAATAATAATACAAACCATAACCTACTCCATCCTCTCCACCTACACCCACATTCCTGACACCTACCACTGCAGAAACCTTTCTAACAACTGCCCCTCATTCCAGCTCTCAATTTTAACCTCTCACCCGTCTGTCCCCATCCTCCTTGGCCTCTGTCCATACTCCATAGTCTCACCCGTTTAAGTGCAAGAACCATCCGCACAACCTTCACCCTTATCCACAACCCCCCTTCCTTTCCTTGTACCCCAGTGCACTCCCCCGACATATGGACGAAAGAAAGGAAAATGAAAGTATGGAATATAAATGCAGATGGTATAACAAACAAGTAACAAATGAAAAGAACGGATAGTGGAGACATCCCCAGGCATCATAGCACTCATGGAGACAAAACTCAGCGAAAACAGATGCGATATTTGCATCAGCACATTAGAGTGAGAAAGGAAACAGAGGAGATGGAGAAACATTGCTAATTAGAAACTGCTTAAGTTTTGAGACGAGAGGAATAAACGGACACAGAGAGAGAGATCAAACGATTACATAATATGCACACTCAGAAATGAAAGACCTAGAGTGGTAATATCATTCACGAACAATCCATCATTCAACAGCAGGAGATTAAGGCAGGAAAACAATGACAATACCAGAATGACTAAGACACGATTGTAGAGGTAACCAGAAAGACCCCACATAAGCAATGAACAACCGCTAACCATGGCAGACTAACACATGGATTTCCAATTGGAGAATCTGGAGCCACATGGAGTTGAGGTGGAATAATGATGCTTAGAGCTCCCTGAGCTTAATTACTGCGTATGTTAGTTTCGTGAAAGAACAGATTACACATACATGAACTGCATAACCGTGGTACACTATTGTTGTATTCGTCATGCCTGGGAGGGGTAGTAGAGAGCGCCATCTATTGAGGAGAGTTGTGATTAAGCGACATAAATCAACAAGCCTTCATAGATTTACATGACATTTCGTTCCCATGGAGAGAACTTTTTCACTTATTAGTGACCCACTTGAGAAAGTTCACTTCATGTGAAGTAAATATCTTTTTTATTACTTTTTTGCGTCAACTCATCCTCCTAGCAACTAAGTCACACACGATTTACAACACATTTCTAGTTTAGGTTAGGATAAGGTAGGTTAATTTTGGAAAACTATAAGATAAAAGTGGATTAAAAAAAAAGTATCTCGGAACAGAAAACGGGCAGTCAGTGCGCTCGGTAAAACAGTAATATGTCAACTGTTTTGTGTTTGCAGTAGTGCCATGATGTCTGTGGTTAAGAGGACTGGCTGGCAGCTGGTGCTACAGTTTAACGTAGACATCTTTCTATATTCTTAAAGGATTCAATTCCTCCTCTTACGTAATTAGGTCTTTCCACACGTCATTTGGTCTTTCCCACACGTCATTAGGTCTTTCCCACACGTCATTAGGTCTTCCCACACGTCATTAAGTCTTCCCCAACAGGGACTTTAAATGACTGCCGACTGGGAAATGAGTTTAAGGAAGTTACATCAAGGTACTGAACAACGGAATGAGTTGAAAGTAGTTACAAGGTACTGAACAACGGAAGTTACAAGGGAATGAATTTAATAATTTCTACAATAACATGTACAATGTATACAAGCTTAGCTGACATCAGTGACATACAATAAAGTCCCTGGTTATTCAAAGCATTTCGGGCAAATTAGGTCAGTTTTGTCGCCAGGATGCGACCCACACCAGTCGACTAACACCCAGATACATATTTACTGCTAGGTAACAGGGACAGGGGGTATCTTAAAGGAAACACTTCTTGTTTCCACCTGTACCGGAGATCAAACCATGGACCTCAATGTGTGAGCTGCGTGGTCTAGCACGCGAGCTAAACTGAGTTACAAGTTACTAAACAAATGAATGAGTTAAAGGTAGTTACAACGATGTATTGAACAAGGAAATGAAACACAGATTAGGGGAAGTTTTTTTGAGTTCCTGTCGTCCCATGAGAATATTGAAAAAGGTGGAGCCATATTATCCATTTTTTTTATTTGTTGTTTAGCTGAAGCAGTAAACCCATGTGGGTTATTCAGTGTGAGAAGTGATGTAGGCTCAATCCTCCATGCACTAACAGCATGACGGACATACTACCTAACTCTACTCACGAGGGGAAGATATAAACAGAGCTTCAGCGGATAGGTATAAACACTGCCATAACCACCTGTGTTGCTGATATATGCAGCAGATCTGGATATATCAGCAACGTGCAGCTACCCTATATATGGGACAATAACCTTGATGTGTTTTCCTACCATATTCCATCATACAGGATGGTTTACATAGTAGCGAAACGTGTTCAGCTGTATGAATGAAACTCGGGGGAAGGAGAGGGGTGATACATGTTAAATAAAAGCAGAAATGTCTTCAAAACTTGGAGTAAGTCTCACGTCGTAAAATGTATTGATCTAGCCCGTTGTTCCAGCTCAGGTTCAGCTCTAAGCATTGGTAACGCGGCCACTTAGACGCAGTCTCAGGCAGGGTGACCTAACCCACCAGAGGGACAGATACGAGGTTAACACAGTCCTTCTCTAAGGCGAATACTCCACTAAATTAATACAGTGAATACATTTATATTCAAAGTAACAAAAAACTGATAATTTAAGAAAAATCAGACAAGGCTCACAAGCCAAGAAACTCTTTTTAATATCACCTGGCGGTTCCATGATGCCTGTCATCTGTTAACCTCACCTGCCCACTGTCTCCTTCCCTGTCCCCTCTCCCTGCCCCTGCCCTGGCAACCCCGTCTCCTGCCCATTGCCCCAGCCAACAACAAAAATAAACTATCACTTGATAATGTAAACAAACACAACACGAAGCCACGAAATTCACGGACCCACAACCAATAACATCAGCTTCAACTCACGCAAGCACAAACACGCAGGGGAAAAAACTACACATGAATGCCATGCATAGCATACATACACTTATATGAATGCTTCAAATTACTCTCATGAAGCAACTTATACTCGTACCATAAACCAAATTACACTCATGAGGCAACTTATACTTGTGCCATAAACCAAATTACACTCATGAAGCAACTTATACTCGTGCCATAAACCAAATTACACTCATGAAGCAACTTATACTCGTGCCATAAACCAAATTACACTCATGAAGCAACTTATACTCGTGCCATAAGCCAAATTACACTCATGAAGCAACTTATACTCGTGCCATAAACCAAATTACACTCATGAAGCAACTTATACTCGTGCCATAAACCAAATTACACTCATGAAGCAACTTATACTCGTACCATAAACCAAATTACACTCATGAAGCAACTTATACTCGTGCCATAAACCAAATTACACTCATGAAGCAACTTATACTCGTACCATAAACCAAATTACACTCATGAAGCAACTTATACTCGTGCCATAAACCAAATTACACTCATGAAGCAACTTATACTCGTGCCATAAACCAAATTACACTCATGAAGCAACTTATACTCGTGCCATAAACCAAATTACACTCATGAAGCAACTTATACTCGTGCCATAAACCAAATTACACTCATGAAGCAACTTATACTCGTGCCATAAACCAAATTACACTCATGAAGCAACTTATACTCGTGCCATAAACCAAATTACACTCATGAAGCAACTTATACTCGTGCCATAAACCAAATTACACTCATGAAGCAACTTATACTCGTGCCATAAACCAAATTACACTCATGAAGCAACTTATACTCGTGCCATAAACCAAATTACACTCATGAAGCAACTTATACTCGTACCATAAACCAAATTACACTCATGAAGCAACTTATACTCGTGCCATAAACCAAATTACACTCATGAAGCAACTTATACTCGTGCCATAAACCAAATTACACTCATGAAGCAACTTATACTCGTGCCATAAAACCAAATTACACTCATGAAGCAACTTATACTCGTGCCATAAACCCCGCATACACACAAACTAAGCCCACTCTTCCCTTTCCCCAGGAACTCGACACACGAGGATCCAACTCCATCCCAAACTTGCACTGCAATCCTTAATTAAATATAAAGTTTGTCATAAGAGAGCGAGGCTTCCCACACAGGCTGATTGTGGCAGCACTGGCAGTGAGAACTACTGTTGACTACCTCTCCTGCAGTGACTACTATAGGTTACTGCTGCTGCTACTACAGTGACATCGTAATATTATCTTGCTTATATTCTCTTGTATTATTTTGATGTAGATTTATGCAATTTAACAACGATACAAGAAAAACCAAACTCTCAGGAAACAGTGTTCCTTGGTCAAAACTAATGGAATCTTTCAATTATTGTTGGTAAATTACATATTAAGACATCACACACACACACACAAATACACACACACACAGGAGGCAGGAACCATACATAGTTTTAAGACGAGGTATGATAAAGCTCATGGAGCAGGAAGAGAGAGGACCTAGTAGCGGTCAGTGAATAGGCGGGGCCAGGAGCTGAGTCTCGACCCCTGCAACCACAAATAGGTGAGTACACACACACACACACACACGCGCGCGCGCGCACGCACGCACGCCGCGTCGCTAGACACAATCTTGGTGTATTCAGTAACTCAGAGACAACACAGCCGCTGGGGATATTCAAGGCGGCAGGAGCGGGTAACATAATTAGCACAGGCCTTGTTGGTAAGCCCTGTGCCCTAGTTACTCCACACAATACGACGACAATATACCACGGGAGGAGAGCGGTCGTTGTCGTAACACCGGCGAGGCTAGTTGCACCATTACCCATTAAAAGTATCGTCTATTACAACCGGAACCTATTAAACTTTTCAACTGTTTGTGATATAATAATTTCAGGTAATTTGCTCACGGCGTCATCTCTCTCTCTCAGCCTCATCTCTCAGCAATGTTTAACTGCTGAGAAATAACGAGGCACTAGCATGGTTAAGTATTGTATAACAGTGTAAATGTTGTCTCCGCCCTCGTTAAATGTTTTCTCTGTCCTCGTTAAATGTTGACCTAGTCCGTTAAACTTTACATCCAGCCTCGCAGAACGTTGCCGCCTCCAGCCTCGCAGAACGTTGCCACCTCCAGCCTCGCAGAACGGTGCCACCTCCAGCCTCGCAGAACGGTGCCACCTCCAGCCTCGCAGAACGTTGCCACCTCCAGCCTCGCAGAACGGTGCCACCTCCAGCCTCGCAGAACGGTGCCACCTCCAGCCTCGCAGAACGTTGCCACCTCCAGCCTCGCAGAACGGTGCCGCCTCCAGCCTCGCAGAACGGTGCCGCCTCCAGCCTCGCAGAACGTTGCCGCCTCCAGCCTCGCAGAACGTTGCCGCCTCCAGCCTCGCAGAACGTTGCCGCCTCCAGCCTCGCAGAACGTTGCCGCCTCCAGCCTCGCAGAACGTTGCCGCCTCCAGCCTCGCAGAACGTTGCCGCCTCCAGCCTCGCAGAACGTTGCCGCTCAGCCTCGCAGAACGTTGCCGCCTCCAGCCTCGCAGAACGTTGCCGCCTCCAGCCTCGCAGAACGTTGCCGCCTCCAGCCTCGCAGAACGTTGCCGCCTCCAGCCTCGCAGAACGTTGCCGCCTCCAGCCTCGCAGAACGTTGCCGCCTCCAGCCTCGCAGAACGTTGCCGCCTCCAGCCTCGCAGAACGTTGCCGCCTCCAGCCTCGCAGAACGTTGCCGCCTCCAGCCTCGCAGAACGTTGCCGCCTCCAGCCTCGCAGAACGTTGCCGCCTCCAGCCTCGCAAAACGTTGCCGCCTCCAGCCTCCCAAAACGTTGCCGCCTCCAGCCTCGCAAAACGTGGCCGCCTCCAGCCTCGCAAAACGTGGCCGCCTCCAGCCTCGCAAAACGTTGCCGTTTCCAGCCTCGCAAACCGTTGCCGCCTCCAGCCTCGCAAAACGTTGCCGCCTCCAGCCTCCCAAAACGTTGCCGCCTCCAGCCTCCCAAAACGTTGCCGCCTCCAGCCTCCCATAACGTTGCCGCCTCCAGCCTCGCAAAACGTGGCCGCCTCCAGCATCCAAAAACGTTGCCGCCTCCAGCCTCGCAAAACGTGGCCGCCTCCAGCCTCGCAAAACGTTCACTCTAAACTATCAACCATACCATTCGCTGCTCCCTCAGGAACGTTCCCTCCGCCCTTGCCAATGCTTACACGTTCCTCACAAATGTTCATTTTAAGATTACCAACGTTCACTTTCCCCTTTACAGACATTCACTTCGTCTTTAACAACGTTCAGTCCTCCAGAGACATTAGCCTCTGCCCCGTTAGTAACGTTCACTCCCTCATGCACGTTCTTCCACGAACGTTAAACTGCCAAGCCGAATTCTGCATTTATGCATAATTATTTTCGAGAAATATATAATGTGTGTGTCTTTGAAACAATTCACAACAATAAGTATTTTTTAAATTGTCTAGACAACGTTAAAAAGGTTTTGATGATTTGAATAACTAAAGTGATCAATAATAGCCCACGTGGAGAGACAAACTCTGATCTGAATATTTCGACCCACATCTGCTGAAGAGGACCCCAGAAGGGGGTGAAAATATACAGTTCAATAAATCTGAGTTTGTCTGCATGCGAGTTATTATTGATCGTTTTATGATTTATTTAATAAAATTCGGGTTAAAGGACCTTGGTACACTGGGTGTGAGTTGGTCCCGAGTGGCCGATGATCGCCCCAGCGCCTTGGTCTCAGACCAGAGTATATCAACATCCACAACAAGTTATCATAATCCAAAGTGACTCACAAACATCCACACAGTTACATTCTATCTCATGAGCAAGACTTGCTGTGTTTGTGAATGTTTTGGCTAGTAAGTCTCTCATCCAGACTCGAGCCAATGCCAGAAAAAGAGGGGCGCAAAGTGAGAATTTTCAAACCATGAGAAATAACGTAATTATAGTACTATTTAAATCACCTGGACTCTCACGCATTACAATATGCTTCTAAGCTCACAGCGCCGTCCAGGGCTGGAGAATCATCAGAGCTTAAAATAGTTACTTTACTGGTCGCATGGAATCAATAAATCATTTAAATTACTTTGAAAGCCTCAAAGTTTTTGGAATGTACTGTATGGAGCAGATCAGAGATATACCTCATAACATGTACCTGGAAGATATAGGGAAGGGGGCAGGGCTCAGTTTCAAACACTACATAGCATCTTAATGGAGCGAGATATGTGGAAGTGTAAAATAAATCCGGAGAAAAGCGGGGGCGCCATAAGCACAATATGAGAACAATGTATCAACATCCGTGGACCAAGACTCAAATTAGTAACAGCAGATTTCACAATAAATGTAGAAATCTTCAAAAGGAAACTGAATCACTGCCTGTGCCAAGTGCCAGATCAACCAGGCTGTGATGGCTGTATGGGCCAATCGGCAGCTAAACATCACAGGTCTGGGTTAACAGGCAATCAAGCAAGCCTGGCCATAGACAAGGCTGCAGTGATAGAAAACAACTCGTTATTGGTCACAGGTAAATCATAGGTAAATCCAGCACTGCCGGTACCCACAACTCAGTGCAACACACATTTATTAGGTGTTGTAGGGAAGACATGTACACACCCATCAACACATTTACTAAGGAAATAAATACGTTTCTTATACCAACAACTTGTCGATATTATCATACCTGTTCCACTGTCAACATTACCACTCGTTACTGTCTATGCTATACTCTCACTGGCACCGTACAGTGCCCAGCTGAATCACCTGACCAGGTCTGCAGTCGTACAGATGTGACCAGCACCTCTAGCACCACCAGACTGGTGTGTTCAGCCACACCACCACCAGACTGGTGTGTTCAACCACACCACCACCAGACTGGTGTGTTCAGCCACACCACCACCATGATCAACACTCACACAGGCAACTATTCTCACGATAATATCAACCTTTACGAGGAATGGAAGGCAGCAGCGCAGGAAATTAGTCTGGTGTGCTGCTCTCCGTGATTACCACTACGCCACTCTTCGTCTTTTTCCACTTTGCTTCGGACACCGGCGAACGATCGTTGAAAACAGTCTCAGAAATATTAAGTTGTGATTGCTTAACTGCATTCATTGATCATACAATGTTTTAGAAACGGGAAGCAATCAGGTTTGGATCAAGAGCCTTTAACAAGGAAAAAAAAATAAACATAATAATATTTTTTTGATTTCTCAAAATTTGTAAGCGTCAGTGGCATAAGTAAATGTTTTTTTTTTTTTTTTTTTTTGAGATGGCCGAAATAGATTTTTTGGTGGGGGGGGAGACTTTCTTGCATCTTCCCAACGGCCTAAAAGAAACTCGTTTTCACCTTTCTATACATTAGCAAGAAAGTGTGTTGGCAACGTTGTGAGTGCTGGTCTTGAAGTGTGTGCTGAGACGATATTCCACATGCTGAGGGAATGTTAGGTAAAGCTGAGGTGACAGTCAATACGCGGCGATGATAGTTTAGCGCTCTAGATGAAAGACTAGAGATGAAAGCTTCTGTTATATATGTGTGTGTTATTTGTGTATTGTTCCAGTCGCGGTATTGTGCCTTTTTGTTCATTATAGACGAAGATGATAGTCTGTAGACGGTGATTGTCTATAAGCGGAGATGATAACCTATAGGCGGTGGTAGTATATACGCGGAGGTAATAGTCTATAGGCGGAGATTGTATTCAGTAGGCTGTCACTGACTGTCAGTCAAATTTAATTTTTTAGAGTTTCAATAACGCTGACATTTGTTCAGTGCCTAGTGCCTTACTGACACTGTCAACCCAAGTATTTACCGACATAAGTCTGACACTTGATGGTTATCTGAGAGAAGTCTGCCACTTTCCTAGTCTCATGTGAGACAAGTCTGCCACTTTTCTAGTATCATGTGAGACAAGTCTGCCACTTGTCTAGTCTCATGTGAGACAAGTCTGCCACTTTCCTAGTCTCATGTGAGACAAGTCTGCCACTTTCCTAGTCTCATGTGAGACAAGTCTGCCACTTGTCTAGTCTCATGTGAGACAAGTCTGCCACTTTCCTAGTCTCATGTGAGACAAGTCTGCCACTTTTCTAGTCTCATGTGAGACAAGTCTGCCACTTTTCTAGTCTCATGTGAGACAAGTCTGCCACTTTTCTAGTCTCATATGAGACAAGTCTGCCACTTTCCTAGTCTCATATGAGACAAGTCTGCCACTTTCCTAGTCTCATGTGAGACAAGTTTGCCACTTTCCTAGTTACATGTGAGACAAGTCTGCCACTTTCCTAGTCTCATGTGAGACAAGTCTGCCACTTTCCTAGTCTCATGTGAGACAAGTCTGCCACTTTCCTAGTCTCATGTGAGACAAGTCTGCCACTCTTCTAGGGTCGTGTGAAACAAGTCTGACATTTTCCTAATCTCACGTGAGACAAATGAGATACAAGAGAGAGAGACTTTCCTAGCATCACATGAGACAAAACTGACACTTTCCTTTAATTAGTACTTCCTCCAGTATCTCAAAATAAAGTCGCTCGTAATAAAACTTTATTACTGTTGTTTAATGTCGGCATTACCTGGCACTGCCTCGTCTTCCCTGAATGACCCTTCAAGGGGAAGTGCCAGGTGATGGGTTCTTGTTCCATGGAATTAGAGCAACTCTCACCCTTCTTCAGATCAAACCTGATTTCCAGGCGCTGTTATGACCTCTTATCGGATCAGCGTTTCCATGGGATTGATGAGGGTGGGGGAATTATGAGGGTGGGGAGTTATGAGGGTGGGGGAGTTATGAGGGTGGGGAGTTATGAAGGTGGGGAGTTATGAGGGTGGGGGAGGTATGAGGTGGGGGAGTTATGAGGGTGGGGGAGGTATGAAGGTGGGGGAGTTATGAGGGGGAGTTATGAGGGTGGGGGAGGTATGAAGGTGGGGGGAGTTATGAGGGTGGGGGAGTTATGAGGGTGGGGGAGGTATGAAGGTGGGGGGAGTTATGAGGGTGGGGGAGTTATGAGGGTGGGGAAGTGTGCCTCATGCCAGAGATGTGTTAGATAATAATTTTGATAATTTAAGACCCACACCAGGAGACTTAAGACCAGGGTAATAAAGACCCACACCATGGGACTTAAGACCATGGTAATAAAGACCCACACCAGGGGACTTAAGACCATGGTAATAAAGACTTACACTAGAGGACTAATATTTAACGAAGACATGTCACGTTTTAAGTGAGGACTTCACAAAGACGTTTGTCCAAGGTTAATTCTAGGACACTCAGCTACGATGAGACACTCAGCTACGATGAGACACTCAAAACCAAGAGACTAAATAAATCCATTGACGAGTAAAATAGCTATGAAAATTTAGAATGGGCCTGACTCCCAAAGAACTAGCAAAAAGAGTATGTATCAACACTCACCGTGGCTATAAAGAAATCTAAACTGTAATATACAAACAGGTTCAAAGGTCTATAGGAAGATATATATATAAAAAAAACTGGAAAACTCTTACACATTCTGAACTCGCCGGAAATTGCCAAGACCAAAGAAATTGTACTGAGCAGACCACACTGGCCTCCCGTCCACACGGGACTAACCTTGCTGGAAAAATCCCTCTCCCCATTGGTCAGGTTAGTGATTACCACAGTGGCAGGTACCAAGGCTCCCTCTACCTGTCCTCCACCACTCATACTGAGGTAACTTCAGTACTCAGACCACTTAGAAACAACGCAGGTAATAAACTGAGTGCTCAACTAATCATTTATAAGACAACTGCCCGTGTGTTATCACCTGTCATGGCACCCGTGTGTTATCATCTGTCATGGCACCAGTGTGTTATCACCTGTCATGGCACCCGTGTGTTATCACCTGTCATGGCACCCGTGTGTTATCACCTGTCATGGCACCCGTGTGTTATCACCTGTCATGGCACCTGTTTCATAAATCTCCTGAAAATAAAAGTTTCCCAAACATACTTAAGCTTGAGTGAGTTACTCCACTCCATGAAGGTGGAGACCCAGCTGATATTAACTAGTACAGACCAATCTCTAGCTTCTCTTTATTGCGAATATCTGCATTTAACACTAAACATGTTAATATTCTTATCCAGTGTCTTCAGGCAAGGAAAAAGTACTATTACGATCAAACTGGTAAAAGTCTTGAACTAAGATTACAACAACATAAATATAGCATTAGAATTGGACAAGAGTTTAATGCTCTGTTTATTCATGTGAGAGATTTTAACCATTCAATTGATTACCAAAAGGCAGAAAAGGTTGTATCAGGCAGGTCCATGGCTGAAATATAATAGAACCATGCTACATAAAAATAGTTTCGAAATTAATAGAATATTAGTATAGGATTATACAAATTAGACTCACAATTAATAAAATTTGGGAAGAATTTAAGTTATATTCGACAAGTTAAAACTTGGGTAGAATATAAGCTATGTCTGACAGGTCCTTGACCACCTTACCTGCATCATTTTAAAAGGTTCAGGTGTTGTATGTTGACCGTGAAGTGTAATACTGAGAGGAATCGACAAGGTGGATAAAGACAGGATGTTCCAGAGATGGGACACAGCAACAAGGGGTCACAATTTTAAGTTGAAGACTCAGACGAATCACAGGGACGTTAGGAAGTATTTCTTCAGTCACAAAGTTGTCAGGAAGTGGAATAGTCTGGGAAGTGGTGTAGTGGAGGCAGGATCCATACATAGCTTTAACAAGAGGTATGATACAGCTCATGGAGCAGGAAGAATGACCTAGTAGCGATCAGTGAAGAGGGGGCCAGGAGCTGTGAATCGACCCCTGCAACCACAACTAGGTGAATACACACAGACAAACACACACACTCCAGCTCTCATACACTAATTAAAAACGTGAGGATATTACAGCATCAGCGAGAAGTTAATTAAGGCGGTGGGCTCAGTGGCTGCCAGTGGTCTCTTTCCTTAGCTGCTGCTTCCCATGTGTATACGTATACTGATGTATACACATACACTGCCATACACACAAGCTGCTGCTTCACACTAGCATACATACACTGATGTATACACACACGCACACGCATAAACGTACGTGTTAAGGCATCACAAAGATGCGAGGAGAGGACAAACCAGCGAGGCCAGATCTGCTTTTTGCTTAAAGTAAAGCGAACATACGGTGAATATGAGGATCAGCAAGGAGCTGGTAGTCACATGAGCTCATGTTTCAACATGGTGTGAGAAGAGAAAGATGCAAAGGAAAATATAATATATAGCAGATGATCACATAAGGTTCCTGAATGAAAGACATTCTTATTGGACCTCCATTATATAGATAATTGTACTTAACCGCATAAAAAATCCATTTTGATTATCTTTTATCAAGATTGACGGACTGAACTTGTTGACTCCAGGCTGAGGGACTGATTACCTCAAACTCCTCATCGTCCAACTTTCTCTGTACTAAACTGAAGAACCAACTGGCTGGCTAAGTGAGACACTGGCTGTGCAAGTGTCTCATTTATCGACTTGTCGGTTGTCTAAACCAGATACAACAGTGTAACTACACACTTGTTGAAGACCACAATGTTACAAGTATTCTCATCTAGTCAGAGGCTGCGGCTGCCTTGGACCCCTCCCCCCCCCCCCCTCTCTCTCTCTTGGCTACTCTCTCGTGTATATCTTTTAACTTCACGTCTTAAACTCGACTATTTTGTTTTTTATCACAAAAGTTTTCACATTTCGTGTCCCGGTTTCCAAAAAATGTCCTCTGCGGTTTAATCTTAAAATCTAAAATCATTCTTACTCACGTAATAAAGTATAATTCATGTCTACGGCTACTAATATCGTGCAGATTGTCTGCAAACTGCCGTTTTTATTTCTACGGTGTTTGCAGCAAAGCTTATGATTGATGTTTACAAACACAGGTGTTAGGTAGACAAGACATAATCCGCTGAATAAATATTTACTGGAAAAACCTTTTTGATTTGCTTAGATCTTTCACCATTGCCCGATCAGCCGGGCAGCAGTAACAGCCTGGTTGATCAGGCCGTGATCCACCGGGAAACCTGGTCGTGGACTGGGCCGCGTTGGCGTTGACTCTCGAAACGACCTCCAGGCAGACTCCAGGTAATCTACTCAGGTAGACATGTCACAATGCTTGCTCGTCAGAGTGCCTCTTCTTACCCAGCATTGTCGGCAACACCACTTACATGCAACCCACTTACATGCAACACCACTTACATGCAACCCACTTACATGCAACACTACTTACATGCAACCCACTTACATGCAATGAACCACGAATATTGAACCAATAAGTAACTTAACAGTCAAACAGGACTATATGTTTTCACTCGGCAGATGGTACACCTGTACAAGTGTGCCACACCCAGGTATGCCACACCCACAGGAGTGCCACACCCAGGTATGCCACACCCGCAGGAGTGCCACACCCAGGTCTGCCACACCCTCAGGAGTGCCACACCCAGGTATGCCACACCCGCAGGAGTGCCACACCCAGGTATGCCACACCCGCAGGAGTGCCACACCCAGGTATGCCACACCCGCAGGAGTGCCACACCCAGGTATGCCACACCCGCAGGAGTGCCACACCCAGGTATGCCACACCCTCAGGAGTGCCACACAGGTATGCCACACCCGCAGGAGTGCCACACCCAGGTATGCCACACCCTCAGGAGTGCCACACTCAGGTATGCCACACCCGCAGGAGTTCCACACCCAGGTATGCAACACCCGCAGGAGTGCCACACCCAGGTATGCCACACCCGCAGGAGTGCCACACCCAGGTATGCAACACCCACAGGAGTTCCACACCCAGGGTGTCACATACACATGAGTGCCACACCCAGGGTGTCACATTCACAGGAGTGCCACACCCAGGGTGTCACATACACAGGAGTGCCACACTATTATGTGTTTGTGCAGCGCGACAACACCCTGGCAGCCTCTTATTCAGGTGTGGAAATCAATTTGTCAACGAGTCTTCAGGGTAGGGTGGGGGGAGGGGAGGGGGAGGAAGAGAGGGAGGGAGAGAGAAGATAAATGAATTGGAGAGAGTGAGAGATGAAAAGGGCGCAGGAAACTGGGAGACAGGAACAGACAGGGAAAAGCAGGAACAGACAACGAGAAACAGGAACAGACATGGAGAATATAGAAGGAGAATAGGGAAAACAGAAACAGAAACACCAAAGGGAAGACAGGAACAGACAAGGAGAAACAGGAACAGATAAGGAAAGTCAGAAGACGAAAGGGAAAAGGGATGTTATTTAATAGAACTGTGACAAGGAATAGAAAGAAGGCAGGAAGAGATAGGGAGGTGATAAACAGAGTAGACTCACCCTCTCAGCATCTCATCTCCGACACTCACTCTGCTAATTATTAACCAGGTGACATTAATCTTACATTTAAAAAATGAGAAATATTATTATATAAAAGAATATTTTTTTAAATATTAGTAAAGTGTATGTATAGAAAGCATTACAGAACAGGAATAGTTGTTCCCTCTAGGCTGGTATACTGTTGTACATTAACATCTCCATTCAAGGCAGGTAAAATCGCAGATCTAGAGAATGTACAGAGAACCTTTACTGCACATATAAGTTCTGTCAAACACCTTAACTACTGGGAATTCTTGGAAGCGCTTAACCTGTACTCTCTGGGGTGCAGGCGAGAGAGATACATCATAATCTACACCTGGAAAATCCTAGAGGGACTGGTTCCAAATCTGCACTCAAAAATCACTCCCTACGAAAGCAAAAGACTGGGCGCCATTAGTACACTAAGAGAAAACACAATAAATGTCAGGGGACCAAGACTGTTCAACAGCCTCCCACCAGGCAAAAGAGGAATTACCAATAGACCCCTAGTTTCCTTGAAGAGGGAGCTGGACAGATACCTAAAGTCAGTGCCGGATCAGCCAGGCTGTGGTTCGTACGTTGGACTACTTGTGGCCAACAGTAACAGCCTGGTTGATCATGCCCTGATCCACCGCGAGGCCTGGTCAAGGACTGGGCCACAGGGGCGTTGACCCCTCGAACACCTTCCGGGTAGACACTAATGGGGGAAATGAGGCCTACCTTCCCCTCATCCCCCACACTTCCACAGTATCGTACAAATATATGCCATAAAGTACTGTATAAGACCAGCTTATATACACTGAGAGGTTTTACCTCCGCGTATATACACTGAGAGGTGGTATATCAGCCTATATAAACAAAGTTTATTTAATCCACATTTAAGATATTAAATTAACCTTGAATGTTGATAAATAGTTAACATATAGCCGTAATAACACTTCTGTGGTCGATAGACTTTAAACCTATTAAATTTACCAACCAACGAAGTTTACAAAACAACACTCTCATGGTATATACAAAAATGATGTACTTGCTATGTTGAACCTTTCAAATCTAAGTGTGGCACATGTGGGCGTTTTTACTTGCCTCTAGACATGGATAATTCATTACCAAGCAATGATTCGCTCTCAGACTGAGAGCCACAGTACCAAGGCAATTCTGATAGTGATAACTATTCTGAAGGAATACATTACAGGTACATATCGCTAGGGGTTTGTCAAAAATTACTTTTTTAAAAATCTCATCCATGGGCGCATATCCATGTTACAGAAGGCATTACCTCTCTGAACTGCAGCACTGAGTCGCTGGAACAGAAAACTAGCCGCCCTGGGATCCTTAGTTACCCTGATGAGTCTTTTGCCTGACTCCTTAAGGAACTAACATGCACTCTTTCCCCATGAGCCAAGGGTCTCTGAGCCTATGGGAACAAACTTATAATGATGGACAAGTTCGCCGTATTTTCTAGACTTTTGGGACTCCCTGAAGCTGGCAGCTGCCCCTCCTTCCTCCCTGGTGTACTGGACATAGGTATCAGCCAGTGTGGATGCGCATGTGTAGTCTCACAAAGCCTGCTTGCCGTCTGTCCAGGCTTGAAGGGTGATACCATCTGGACTCTTTTGGTTTCCTTCAGATCTGCTTAGTTGGGGTGGCTCCCTTATTGCTGGGCATCCAACTGTTGAGAGGCTCTTCTTGATGATAAACCTCTTCATGCCTTGCAATCTTTCCCTCGGATCTACAGCAAGCAAGACCATGGTACCCGAATCAATCTGCCCATTCACTGCAGTAGATACACCTGTGTCCGGTGAAAATAGGGGCGGCGAGGAGAAGGGGAACACCATTGCGGATGATCTGCGACTCGAGGCGTGTGCCAAGGGAGGATTGGGGACAGCCAACAGTAAATCCCCTGCATGAGGAGCTCTCACTGCTAGGAGGCGAGCTCTGTCTTTCCCAGACACTCACTGAAGCATTGTTTAGGTTATATTCTCCACTACTGGGCCCTTTTTCACTGCTGTACTTACTAACACCTTCACTGTTGTACTTACTAACACCTTCACTGCTGTACTAACACCTTCACTGCTGTACTTACTAACACCTTCACTGTTGTACTTACTAACACCTTCACTGCTGTACTTACTAACACCTTCACTGTCTATCTGGTCCTCTCGCCTCACTCACCTGTAACAAAGAATAAAAAGTTGTTAACACTGTGACTTATATTCAACGAGAAATTAGACGAAATAAACACTAAACTAAACTACCATTGATAATCGTGCAAATCTGAACGTTTCCCCGCTTATACTGAACACCCTTGTCACCAGACGTATGGTGGCAACTGATTTTTAATTTACTTATTTGTGGTCAAGTGTACGTTATCATAACTTAACCCAAACTAACCTAACACATATGATCCCTGGTTCGCATCCCTTCACCATTCTTCTGTTTATTAATTTGGTTGTTGTTCATTACGACTCAATTTGGGTTCGTAGTGCCGTAATTTTACGTGGAACGTTTCGAAATTGACTCGAAGGACCCCGTAAGAAAGTGAACGTAGTAAAGTGAGAATAGGTTGCAGTAGTTACCCCCGTTAACCTCTTCCCGACAGCTTACTCCAGCGGTAACGTGTTGGAATTAGCTTCTCGTTGGAGGTGCTTGTGCAGCTGTAAACATGGCCGCTACGACACCGACAACACACACTTAGGATTTAATCTAGGAAACGAGCTTTGGATTTTTCGGTGGACCAATTTACAGAGAACTGTTTGGACTTTTGTTTTCCGTGTGATTATAAAGAAAGATATTTAATAAGAGAGAGAGAGCAACAGAGAGAGAGAGAGATAGACAGACAGACAGACAGAGAGTAGGTAAAAAAAAGTACAAGAACGAAAGAAAAAGAAAGCAAGAGAGTTTAAATCACACTTTGGTTCTTGGACTCTTCATTCTCCTTAAGTGTACTGTAAACTTCATAAGAAGCGGAAGTTTACAGCATACCAAGTGGAAGGTGTGGGGTCAGGTCTACATCGGTGTGGGGTCAGGTCTACATCGGGAAACTACAGGAAGACAAATATGCTTGCAGGGTCGACAAATTAAGAGGCACGTAAGTTCCTCTGTCTTCTAATAACACGTTCATTTTTCCACTGTAATCTACCTTGTCCATAATTACTATGGCATTTGCTTTGTTTCGTAAGGTGAAGTCCAGGATCTTTCCTTAATTCATGGTATAACTTAACAAATCTTTGAGGACAAAGCAAAGCTCAGACCTCTACAACACAATTGTCCTCAAAGATTTGTTAAGTTATACCATGAATTAAGAAAGATCCTGGACTTCACCTTACCAGACAAAGCAAATGTTATGGTAATTATGGACAAGGTAGATTACAGTGGAAAAATATACATGTTATTATTAACCAATGCTTGCATCCAGCATTGTGACACCAACTCCCGTCTCACGGTGTGGGATAGGGCGACCTTGTTCTTTTATTAGACAAAATGAAGAAATGGCACTTTTGTAAAACGCTTAAGATATTTATTAGGAAGCTTTTCGCTTTTGGGTGCAAGAAAAACAGTATATAAAGGCAGGATGCAAGTCAGGTTAGGTGCAGTAGCAGTTAGGTCAGGTGGGGTTCAGTATATGACAGTGTGGGCGGGGCGAAGCGTGTGGCCTTGAATCATTGGAGCCAAAATATTGGAAATGTCGCATTTTTCTACTTTTTGTCTAATTGTATTGGAAACTGTAGTGAGTGATGCTTCCAGTCACTCTCTCCAAATCAAGTTCACTGATGTGTAACCAGCCTCGTTCCATTTCATCAGGTGACCTTTCTTGCTTATGTGAGCAACGAAGGGATTGCTCTCGTCGAACCTCTGTCTTTGATATACCTTTGATGAATTCCGAGAGTTTTTCGAATCCCAGAGTCCAGCCTTGGGCTAGGCTCGTCTGGTGCTTGCCTGGTCAACCAGGCTGTTGCTATTAATGGTCCAGTGACTCACGGACTATGTAGGAGAGTTAAATGGTCGTATCCTGTTTAGGTCCTTGATGGATGCGGTGGATCTTGTAGCCACGATGATGTTATTGTTGGTGAGAGCCCCAAGTGTGCTGTCAGCAACCTCACACATAACAATACTATAGAGAGCTTTACGGTAGGAGTGGCAGGTGAGATGAACAGAACGCTGCGTGTGGCGTCATGGATGATAACAGGAAGGAGACCTGGGAAGGTTTGCCTGATGTAAGAACACTGCTCGAGGTATTCAGGACTAGAAATGCGGAGGGTTCTTAGAAAGAATTTATTTACTACAAGTCAATTACCACCTCCGTACTTTCAGTCTGAATTCCTGGAGGAGGCACTGCTCTTCCAGCACTGTTCTTGTAGCACTGCTCTTGTAGCACTGTACTTGTAGCACTGCTCTTGTAGCCCTGTTCTTCCACGTCTCCAATTTCCCTCCTTCATCTAGACTGCAGAAGCATTGCCCAGTCAGCCCTGCTGTAGTATCTGCAAGCTTCTCGGACCTCACCACTCAGCACCTGACTTCTCGGACCTCACCACTCAGCACCTGACTTCTCGGACCTCACCACTCAGCACCTGACTTCTCGGACCTCACCACTCAGCACCTGACTTCTCGGACCTCACCACTCAGCACCTGACTTCTCGAACCTCTCCACTCAGCACCTGACTTATGGGACCTCACCACTCAGCACCTGACTTCTGGGACCTCACCACTCAGCACCTGACTTCTCGGACCTCACCACTCAGCACCTGACTTCTCGGACCTCACCACTCAGCACCTGACTTCTCGGACCTCACCACTCAGCACCTGACTTCACGGACCTCACCACTCAGCACCTGACTTCACGGACCTCACCACTCAGCACCTGACAACCCAGCCTGGATGTACCATACATGATACATGTACTTGATAAAGCCAGTTTGAGTTGAAGCATCGTAGCAACCAACACTGCACCACAATGTCTGTCTTTCACAGCTACTCTAGACTTTATCAACAAAGAAACTCTGTTAGCACTAGGAATAATAATAGTAATACAGTATTAGGGCACATAAGTACAGACATAAAATTAATTTCACTGACGTTGAAGTATTAACGAGATATAACAACGGAGGAAGATAACGATATATATGTTTAAATTAGCATAGTTTCAGTTTTATCTTTTTTTTTTTAAGATGAGATTGTCGAACCTCAGATTATCTAATGAATATATTTCTTCATTATAAGTGACACCTTTAATTGACCAAGAAAAAGTAAGTCACATATGAGGCGGCCTGTCACTCATGAATTTATTGAACATACCAGATCTGGCTGAGTGGCGAAAGTATTGTGTACCTTGATACAAAGTGTGCAGGTTCGAATCCTGCTGAGGACTGAATTAGAATTGCATAAATATTCATTGTGAAGTTAAGCTGTACTGATACACTTGTTATTTTATTGTTTACCTTGAGTACATACACTGAGCCTCGCTATAAAGAATAAAATACAATGAATACGTTGTTTCAATGACATGTATGTTACAATAACCTATTACGTTGTAAAACCACCACTGAAACTGTCTCTATATCAACCTTCTTCTCGTGAATCAGTCTTAAGAGGAGCCAGGAGCCTTACCACAACACAGCAGGGTCAGGCACCTTAATTAACATCTAACACCACAACCATATGTACATTTCTCCAGTCTTATCAACCCTCCATCTCTATCCACTCTATATATCCTCCTCTTCCTCCCCATTCCTGTCCTGCTCTTCCTTGTCCTCCATCTTCCTCTACTCTTTCTTCTCTTCCTCCTCTCCCTTGTCACCTGAAAACCAGCTCAATTTCGCTTAAACACAACAAAGAGTATTTATATTGAGCTCATCACTGTGAACGGCCTGACAGCCGATAACAAAAGCTGTGAGCACAATGGCTGCCCCCGAACAATAGCCGGGGCCAACCTGAGGCCAGCCCCACCACCCATAACACACACACACACACACACACACACACACCACATACACACTTAAGAGTTGTTAGGAAGTGGAACAATCTAGACAGTGAAGTAGTGGAGGCAGTACCATACATTGCTTTAAGATCAGGTACGATAAGGTTTTTGGAGCAGGGAGAGAGTGGAGTTAGTAGAGACTAACAAAGATGCGGGGCCAGGAGCTCTGCAACCGCAAATAGGTGAATACACACACACATACATTTAAAAAGTCAATTTTTTGTATAATACTCTTGCTTAAATATTAGTAACCCTTACGTTGTTGGTTGTTCCAGTCTGACTGTGTATTTTTCTTTGTATATTGTTAGACAGAAGTTGAATGACTCGTTGTATTTAAAGTGAAAAATGGCATTTTTTAAGAGTTTCCTCTTTGTTTACTGGATGGATCAATACAGTTCTCTACGGTTTTATTGACCTATTGGTTTTTTCTCAATTTTTTCCACCTTTCATAAATTTACAAGGCCATGAATGTTGCCCCGAGTCGCTACATTAGTGTAAATTGGAAAAATGCAAACAGGGGTAAAAATTATTGGCGCTGTATTGCAGGGTCTGGGAGGGTGGCATTGAAAACTCAAACATGTAAACACAATTGAGCTCACATCCTTCCATCTGGGTGGAATGTAGTTGATTGCTGGCTTCAGTATGTGGTGGGGACTGTGTTGTTGCTGGCTTTAGTATGTGGTGGGGACTGTGTTGTTGCTGGCTTCAGTATGTGGTGGGGACTGTGTTGTTGCTGCCTTCAGCAACAGTGGTAGGGATTGTCTTATTGGGTATATTTACCGATTCATTTAATACGATTCTCACACATACTTCCTTTTCCTCACCAAATGTAAAGGACCTGATGGCAGGTTCTTTATGTCTTGTGTCAGTGCCGTGTTGAGTGGGCTTTGGTTCCCTCAGGATGTCCATATCAGGTAGAGGCTCATTTACCGTGCATTGAGACCCATAAAATTCAAGTTTGTTCTTTGCCTTGAAGTTGAGCAGACCAGTTGTGACTTTCCTACTATAAATGGCACCATGTTTCTTTGGTCGCAGGATAAATGTCAGACGGGAAATTCTGTGCTGCCCAGCGTGAATCGGTCGGCTGGTCTAGCGTATTTTTTTTCCCATTTCTGAGAAGCGATGTATTCGTCTCTAAGAGCCAAGTGAGCAACAGTGAGTGGGCACTACTATGGTGCTGTGGTTCACTGCTGATCAATGGCGTATACCTCTCTTAATAATAGCCCTGGGGTCGTTTGTTTTCGTTAGCGGTTAAGCCTCTATTTTTTTGGGCTCGGTTGTGGGGTGGCGAAATAGGGAGCCGAAGGTAATTACTAAAGTTACATGGATAATCTTATTCTTAATCACACTGTTGACGATCTCTGCCTGCCCCCGGTCTCTCCTTGGAACATAATATTGCTTTCAGACACCACCTCGGTGCCCGACTCCGGAGTTGGCGTTTTCAACTGATTCCTTTGATACCTCTAACCTTCGTTCTACATTTGCTCTTCTCCTTTTCACTCATATCCTCTGAAACACGTTACTTGGAAACCTCTTTCCCTACGAAGTATTTCAAAGATAGTTTTGGACAAAATTTTATTCCCTCCTACCGACAGCACCTACTGATTACGTTAGCGACCATGGCTTTAGCAAGACACTCGTGGAACTTGTTGGCTAAAACGCATCCTTCCATGCCCTCGAGAGTAGGATGCGTATTGTGACCTTTCAGGATGCTGAACAGACATACAACCTTTCTTATATGCACTCTGTCGATAACACCCGTCACAAACCAGACATTTCTTCCCCAGTTCGAGCTGTGGTACTCTCATCCCACACACTATAGCAAGAATGTTCGCAATATGGCCCGGATATTAATCTACTTAGATACCTACGTTCACTCTGCGTTTGCTATTAATCAATCGATTATTGCAGGCTTTATCAATCTTGAAAAAAACTTATGACACTACCTGGTGATAAACATCTTAGCCCAAGACATCATCTTGGGCGTTCGAGATAATTTACCACTTTTGCCTCGAGATTTCATATCAGAGAAACACTTCTATGTCCGGGTAAATGATAGGTCGCCCCCCCCCTCCTGACTTTGTCCAAGATGAAGGTATACCTCAAGGCTGTGTTGATGTACCTCAAGGCTGTGTTGGTGTACCTCAAGGCTGTGTTGGTGTACCTCAAGGCTGAGTTGGTGTACCTCAAGGCTGTGTTGGTGTACCTCAAGGCTGTGTTGGTGTACCTCAAGGCTGTGTTGGTGTACCTCAAATCATAAGTGATCTCAGGGTGAAAACTTCCTAACACTACCATTAGGATATCTTCAGTGGGCTGGGATAGCATTAATGAAAGTTATTTGGCGAAGAAGGAAGAAGGAAGAAGAAGAAGGAAGAAGGAAGAAGAAGAAGGAAGAAGAAGAAGGAAGAAGAAGAAGAAGAAGAGAAGAAGGAAGAAGAAGAAGAAGAAGGAAGAAGAAGAAGAAGGAAGAAGAAGAAGAAGGAAGAAGAAGGAAGAAGAAAGAAGGAAGAAGAAGAAGAAGGAAGAAGAAGAAGAAGGAAGAAGAAGAAGAAGGAAGAAGAAGAAGAAGGAAGAAGAAGAAGAAGGAAGAAGAAGAAGAAGAAAGAAGAAGGAAGAAAGAAGAAGAAGAAAAGAAGAGAAGGAAGAAGAAGGAAGAAGAAGAAGGGAAGAAGAAAGAAGAAGAAGGAAAGGAAGAGAAGAAGAAGGAAGAAGAAGAAGAAGGAAGAAGAAGAAGGAAGAAGAAGAAGAAGGAAGAAGAAGAAGAAGGAAGAAGAAGAAGAAGGAAGAAGAAGAAGAAGAAGAAGAAGAAGAAGGAAGAAGAAGAAGGAAGAAGAAGAAGGAAGAAGAAGAAGGAAGAAGAAGAAGAAGAAGGAAGAAGAAGAAGGAAGAAGAAGAAGAAGAAAGAAGAAGGAAGAAGAAGAAGAAGAAGAAGAAGAAGAAGAAGAAGAAATTTATTCACATTATTAACGTGGAGGGTTAGTAACACAGAATAACCACAAAAAGTCAATAAACATGGTTGATTTCCACTGGGTACTTTGGTTCTCTTTCCCAAGATGCCACCTTCAACAATCGGCTAACACCCAGGTACCTACTTACAAGGAGGAAAGGAAGGGAGGATGAGGGACTCAGGAGGATGGATATAAGAGGGAACAGACAAACATGGAAAGAATGGAGGAAGGAAGGAAGGATGGGGAACACGGGAGAGGAGGGAGGGAGGGAGGGAGGGAGGGAGAGGGAGGGAGGGAAGGAAGGAGGGAGACAGAGAGGGGTCGGGTCGTTGATAAGACGTATGGTTCAAGATTGGATTTTGTCGTCGCCGACTATTGGGAGAAATGGGAAGGACCTTTCCAGGTGGAGAAATCTTGGTATTTTTTTTTTTAATTTGCAGGATTTCGACCAGCCCGGATGGTCGGCTGTCTCGTCCTTGTGGTACGTCTTTAGTACAAACTTTCTCCTTTTCTTGTTACATTTATTAACATTATTAGGTACACCGCGTTTTTTTAGTTGTGTTTACTGAGCAGCCAGTTAATTAGTGCACCCGTAGTTCATCCTGTGAACGGTAGGGCTAAACAATAGGATTACAGAGATGATAATGGGTCTTTTTCAGACCTCACTAATCACTGTTACATCACTAGAAATAAATTTTATATATTACATTTCTTTCATATAGTTAAAGGACACAGATGCATTTTAATGTGGCGACGTTTCGCTCTCCAGGAGCTTTGTCAAGCAGTAACGGCTTGACAAAGTTCCTGGAGAACAGTAACATCTTGCAGTCTACCGACCGTGTTACTTTCTTGACAATTGTGTTGAACTTGACACATTTCGTTATGATGATGAACAATTTATTTGCTAGTTTCTGTCTGTACTGTTTTACTTTCTTCAAACTCGTTTGTTAGTTCCTTTCTGACAAGGTTTCTTAAACTTCTGTTTGAAAAAATAAACAAATTTATAATCAGCATTCTCTTTGTTTAATGTTTGTTTAGCTAATCATCAGCTTTGTCATGCTCCTGGAGGCCTATGGGAGAAGGAATCCACTAAAGCTTGATTGTAATTCCTTTCTTATTAATTTGTTTATACCTGTACCTGACGTCACACACAAGCTTGTTACATTTCGAGCAAGTAATGAGAGTCGGATGCCTTTTACCCAACACATGAATACTTCCAGCAGGTTTAGAGCTCTTCAACACATTGGTACTTAGACCTGGAAATGACTCCCAAGATGACTAGGCCATCATAGTGTTGTTAAGTACTTTCTTTGTCCAGTACCTGGATACCTTCTTTTCCCCAGGCAGGGCAACTGTAGCCTCTTTAAGATGTTTACCTCTGTCTATGTTGATATCTTTAAGTATCCGGAGTTTCCAATATGTTTGCTGTTATGTACAGAGTTTCGCATCTAGATACATTTATTGCGGTGATGTGATACCGTCGCCCCATTTTTGTGGTCACAGTTCTCGCGTATTTCTTCATTTGCTTTGGACTAGTTGGCGTATTTATGTCTGACGGTGTTAGATAGTTGTCGTCGCAGCCACATTTGCTCGAGCGTGGCCGGAGGCAATGTGGCTTGGGATTCCGTTGATCACCACCCGACGGCACTCCTAAATCCCAATACATTGGCGATTAAATTGATGTCTTGTGACTGTGAACCTGTGTGGATGACCACGTGTTGCTGTGTTCTGTGGGGGTGTCTTGTAGAGTTGTTCCTTACTGCTACACGTTCTCTTAGCAAGGTGGAGAATCCTTCAGTTAAGTCTCCAGACAGCAGCTGTATTTCCTGCAATTCTGGCTGCTTCTGCAGCTTGTTTGCTCGTCCAATCGTATTTCTGTGTAACTGATCATGCTGCCTGGTGTAACGGAGGTCACAGTGAATGATGTGACCTAGGTCATATTGCTTGCTGTGACGTAGGTCGCACTGCCTTCTGTGAAACAGGCCACCAAACGTAGATCAACAATGTGTCTCAGGTGGTCTGGGACAAGCTGTGCTTTCCTTCCCCTGGTGTTCGCATTGTGCAAAATCTGCCAGCTGGGTCTTCCAAGGAGCTGTGATCCCATAACTGGAACAAGGAGCAGCAGTAGCCTGGTAACTAAGTATTGAACAATTAAATGTGGAAAGCCCACTTGAGGCTGGGCTACAACATACCCACGAAACCGGGCTTAAGTATGTCACAGGAGTACTGGCACTTCAACAATATCATCTGTGGTTACTGAAAATGTAATGTACATTGTTACGAAGCTTTGGAATGCAACACATTGGTGAGTAGGACTTGACGATGGAGGCTCACCGATGTCCTAGACAAAGGCGGTCATCAGTCCAATTACTGGTGAGACGTAATGACGCTTAACCAGCCTGAGGAAGTGACCCACGTCTTTCACAACACCCCAGCGCTATTAGATAAGGACAGCCTGTTCTTGTACGAGAAGGGAAGCCGACACGATGAATTTAGAGGCAAAAAAAAAAAGGACTAATTTTCTTCCTAAGAATTCTCGGTTCGATGTATGTGTATATCTCAGTTATAGGTTATATAGTATAGTTATAAGCTATGTTATAGGGTATAGCTACAAGTTATACTTACAGTTGACATTTGTAACAGATGTTAAGTGTAGGATAGTGACGGTAATGAGGAAAGAAGTCTTGACGGTGTTGATATTAAAACAGTATGGATACACCAGCAGTGTGTTACCTTACTGTATTCCGTCAGACAGGATGGGTGTGTTACCTTACTGTATTCCGTCAGACAGGATGGGTGTGTTACCTTACTGTATTCCGTCAGACAGGATGGGTGTCATGCATGAGGTAATGAAATCTGTCACATGGAGCTGGGAGACTTCAGTAAGGTGATAGGGATTCCGTTAATCATCGCGGTAACTACGACAGCTTTAGAGTCTTAGTTATGACAAAGCTGGAGTTACTGTTACGTGAAAATTACCGTATACATATATACATTTATAATTATATATATATATATATATATATATATATATATATATATATATATATATGTCGTGCCGATTAGGTAAAACTTGCGATTTTGGCTTAAATAGCAACGCTCACTTTGCCATATAAGACAAGTGAAAATTTGTGTATGCAATAATTTCGCCAAAATCATTCTGAACATAACGAAAAAATATATTTCATTGTGTTTGTTTATTATTAAATTAATGTTAACGTATCTAAAATATATTTAGTTGGGTTAGGCTTAATTAAATTGCGCTTGTTGTAATAAGGTTAGGTAGGTTTTCAAAGTTTCTCTTGGTACAAAATTATAAATTCTTACATTAACATAAATGAAAAAATATATCTTTAAACGTATAAGAGAAAATTTTAGAAAGGACTTAATTTTAGATGAGTTCTTGCTAATTGACCAGTTTTACCTAATCGGCACGACATATATATATATATATATATATATATATATATATATATATATATATATATATATATATATATATATATATATATATATATATATATTACATAACCTTGTAACATCTTCCATCCCCGAGAGAGAGAGAATAGAGAGACAGAGCAGAGAGAGACATAGAGAGAGAGAGAGAGAGAGAGAGAGAGAGAGAGAGAGAGAGGGGGGGGGGGAGGTTTGGTCTGGTAACTTTTATATCAAGGGAGAAAAATGTCGACCCAAGTCTCCGGGAGTAAACTAATTAGATTAATTAGGTTTCAGCCAATTCGACCTAAGCTAACCTAATCTAGAAAGTCATTAGCGACCCGGCTAGAGGCGGAAGTTACCGGGAGTGCTGAAATTTTAGTGTTTTACCTGGAGTTTACCTGGAGAGGGTTTCGGGGGTCAACGCCCCCGCGGCTCGGTCTGAAACAAATTTGTTACTTGTTACTAGGAATGCTAAAGTTTGTTAGTCATTACTAGTAATGATTTATTATTCTTTTCACAGGATGGCTAAGAGAGTAAATTATTACACAATACCGAGGATGAAACAATTCAACACATTTCAGAGGATGCTTTTAACAGTTAGAACCGACACGGCCTCTAAAGCGGTAAACCCATAGAGGTAATAAAATCTTTAAACAAAATAAAAAAGACCACCTCGGGGTCCTCTCCAGGTTATCGAGTACAAAATCCATTTAGAAAGGCGATTAAAATACGGGAATGGTTTTGAAAACTGGACCGAGTCCCAGGGGACCGCAGCTCTGTTACATAATTGCTCTTGGGGAAGGGAATTGAGGCTTGATTGCCTCTTGGGAGTCTAGGAGGAAAGGGGCAAAAACAAACTCCTCGAGGAACCATGGCGGACGTCGGCAACTACCTCGTTAAGGCGCCAATCGGCTTTTTAACGACCAATTAGTGTGAGGACACAACCAGGTGAAGCAGCTACAGCCTCATAATGTTGCATATACTGGTGCTTGCTTGCTCTCTCTCTCTCTCTCCCGTCTTCCTTTCCTAATACCTGCAGTTCCTATATATTTCGTATTTTACCTATCTTCTTCAGTGTGTGACTAATTAATAGTCCAATTCTGACCGAAACGTCGTCATAAGTTTCTCCTATGTGTGGTTTATTTGTGTATTGTTCCAGTCAGGGTGTTGTGTCTTATTGTTATCCTGTTATGAGGTGTCTCTCGCACTGTTCACGTCACTCCCTGTGTCACACAGCAGATGTGGTGAGGTCAGCTGACCTGATCTAGAACTGACCTCACAGGGTATTTACAAAATCCTGTGGGTTTCAAACAAACTGGTTCAACAAAATAGGTGAGATACACAAAAATGCATTTTTTGTACATATGTTTGCTGGACTAGGAGATTTTTCCGAAGTTTCACATTCATCTAACATTTGCATCCACAACATGTGTACCTCTAGTGCCACAACATGTGTACTTCTAGTGCCCCGTAGCACATCTAATCGATATTCCAGTTTAATTCATATATTCACCAACATGTGAGACTTTTCCGATATACCTCATTTATTCGGTTATATGTCGGCTATATGTCTTACCTTTGATATACCTCATCAAAGGTATATCAAAAGAAAGGTATATGGGAAACATAGTCCACAAATCTTAAGTCGTGATATCAAAGAAGCGTGGAGGCCATTTAATGAACTATCATGCCCAAACCATTTGCCAGAGTACTTCGTGTTAAGGTAGTTATGTACAATCACACTACAGTGGAGGTGCACAGTGTTGCCTGGTATCACAAGTGCAGGTACAAATTAGAAGGCTTGTAGCACCTGACTCTAAGATAAGTCACCAGTAAAGGAACGATCCAAGAGCAACAAAAGCAAAGGTAAACATCAAGAGCAGCTTTTTGTGTACCCGTGGATTCCCACCACCGGGAGTAGAAAAAGACTCGGAACTCATCAAAGGTATATCAAGCCCTCTAAGTATCTCGCACGCCGTTATCATATGTCCTCTGGATGTTCTACCATTTAATCGTGTTATTGTCATCAAATTCACTTCTAGTCTCTCCTCGCAGGTGCTCTGCCTCACCTCTGGAACTAGACTCGCCGAAAACCTCTGCACCCTTTCTACTTTATGGATTTGCTTGAACAGGTGTTGGTTCATGCAGGATTCGACATACATTGTATATAGTATACAGTCATGGCTGTATATAGTATACAACCATTACCATATAGTACACAGAGCCATGGTTAACTTTGTGGAGTTCCTAATAACTAATCTTAGGTTCACAACTTACGCATTTCCTGAAGAAGTCTTTTATCTGTCGTGTGCCGTCGACAACACACTTTCAGTTACATTCATTCTTGAAGTTTCCCGGTAGTTTCAGGGATCATCGTTCCTGCAGCGCGATCCCAGACCAGGTCTTCCCACCTGACAGCCTGACCAGTGAGGCTGTTGGTACTTGATGGCCGCCGCACAGAGTGAAGGACAACAGCTTGGCTGAACAGCAATATATTAACTGTGCTGAGTAGCTCACTGACTTACCTCTTGACATTTAGGAGTCTACTGGTAATTCCTCTCGAGTGATATCTGTAACTCCCTTTTCACCCACTCAGGCTGTTTAATTTCGAATAATTCATCGCAAAGATAGATACAAGAAAAAACGGTAGCAATGAACTCTTTAGTTTTTTTTTTTTGAAGTCTAGTTTAGCTAGATCAAGTCTAGGGAGAGAGAAACGCCGCTGCGTACAGTGCTTTTTTTTTTTTTTACCCTGTTTTCTTCGCACGTTTTGCCATTTAATTGCAATAATCTCATTTCTAAAGAGCATCGCTGAGATCTCATAGTTTCTGTTTGCTGATCTTGTCGATTGTCCGTCATGTCTCAGTAGCGTGGGCAAGATCGTAGTGTCTCACGCGTGGGCAAGACCGTAGTGTCTCACGCGTGGGCAGGACTTAGCCGGCGTTGAAGGAGTGAGTCTCGTAATAGGGCTCCTGGGTTAATGTGGTCGCCAGGGAAACATTACCTGACAACACCAACCAGCACAGATTCTCAAGACCTACTGCACCCCAGGGAGACAGCGGGGAGGTGCGTCCCCCTCACATGATTGGTAGCGGGGAGGTGCGTCTCTCTCCCCAGGGAGGCCGCGGGTAGGTGCTCCTTACATAGGGAAGGGAACGGGGAGATATTCTCCTCCCCAGGAAGAGGGAAAGTTCTTTTCCCAGGGAAGTAAGGAGGTGGGTGTTTTGCAAATGCTTGAGATTGAGGTTCTGTGTTAGTACAGGCGATTGTAAGTTTGTGCTCAAATATATTACAAATAACATACAGCCAATAACATACCAACCAATCCTCCAACTTCCCCGCCATCTGCCCTCCAGCTAATTCCCCAGCTTCCCCCACCGCTCCTCCAGCTAACTCCCCCTAACTTCCCTCCCCCCTCCACAAGTCGAGGCTGTTCTCGACGGAAAATCAATACGTTTTCTCCTCAACAAAATAAACAGGTCGACTCCAATCTGAGGCATCAACGTGTGTACGAGGTTGAGCTCCGTGGGGAGTTGTCATAGATCTGTGAGAGGAACACTGATGCTGGGGAGTAATACCAGCTGGTGCTGTGGGAGTACGGTTATGAGGAGAAACTATTGACGGGTTAGGTTAGGTAAGGTTCGTCAGGAAACAGGATAAGTGTTTCCTGAAGCGGGTCTTAGTCATATGATGACCCGCAGCTGGTAGCTTTTGGTCATCTGACCGAGGCCTTCAAATGGTGCTGCCGGGAATTGACTCTGAATATCGTACTGCCGACAACAGTGAAGAAAAAACTGGTTCTGTTAAACAAACTTTTATTGGAATATCTGTATCTATATCTGGCTTCCACAGTGACTCTTAACATGCTCATTGGCACATACTCAAAATTCCAGAAAAAAAAAAGAATTAATGTACAATTGTTATGGATCCCATCACACATTGGGTTACTCCTTCATGATAAAGTTAATACGTTAGCCAGAATACCCTGAAGGAGAATGTAGAATAAAACTTTGGTGTGTCTGTGTCTAGCATTAGAAATAATACTAGGAGAGATGTAAATACTGAAACAGAAATGTTATAGTAATGCAGTTAGAAGCCTGAGTAGATCTATAACCCACTATGATAACATGAACGTAGATAAGTAAGTTTATGGATCTACTTGCAATGTGAATTGACTGACTGATGTTGTAGTGGCCAGGTTTAGGCTTGGCTACAAGTACTTCTGGCAGTTTGAGAGAGACAGATGATGATCAGACCAATTGCAAAGTATGTGGCGCCAGCCCTATGGTCACTATCTTGAACACTATGTACTTAATTGTCCACTTATTGATGAATATATAGTATAATAACCTATATAATATGTCAAGGTATCTTATTAATAAAAATAAGATACCAGACATGTTAAGCAAACTTCCTAAATTTGCTTGCACTAGATAAATGAACTGAAGATATAAATCCAGATGTACTCCTGTAAGCCCTTGTGGGGCCTAGTTCCTAGGCCTTTTGTGTATCCATATGCTCTTGCGCTGCCGTCTACAGAATGGATATGGGGCGCACAATAAACAAGACGCTTCGACGGCAAAATCTCGAAATCTGTGTAGAGCTTTATCAAGTCACAGCCTGTTAAAGCTCTACACTGATACGTAGTCCCCATAAAAGCTATTTCTACAATCTGAGTCTTTCCTTTACACACCCACTCAGTCGAGCGCTGCTACAACACACCTCTTTCACCTGTATATAACATGCAAATCATGTCGTGGGTTATCATCCCCGTGACCTGGTCCCGGAACAGGACTCCTTGTTGATAGCCTGATCCACCAGACTGTTGCTGCAGCAACAAATGAGGCAGGAGTATCACACTGATACGGTATAAGAGTGTATATATTGTTGTGCAAGAGCTGTGAGGAAGTGAACAAGAAACCCAGTGAAAACGAGAGGTATAATAGACACAATAAGAGAACTCTGTCAACATTTATCACCTAACAATCTTCATCCAGATGTCGGAAAACAACAGCCTGATTGAACAGGCCTCGCTGAGGCCTGTTCAAAAAAGGCTGCGAGGGTCGAAGACCCGTGGAAACTGGTCACAGGTCATATCTGTGACCAGGCAACAGCACATTTTTTGATATAACGAAATTCGAAAGTTGTTGAAAATATAAAATAACAATTAATTGGCTTGTTCCCTCGAGATCGAAAATAATATTAATGCAATGGTGGCCACTGGCTTGGGGGTGGCCACTGGATGGGGGTGGCCACTGGCTTGAGAGTGGCCACTGGTTTGGGGGTGGCCATTGATCTGGGGGGTGGCCACTGACCCTGGGGATGGCCACTGATCCGGGGGTGGCCCCTGACCCCAAGGGTGGCCCCTGACCCGGAGGGGTGGCTATGAACCCTGGCGGTGGCCATTGACCCTGGCGACTGGCGGTGGCCATTAACCCTGGCGGCTGAGGGGTGGCCATTGACCATGACTTTAATATGATTGAAATGGTTGATGTATTTGTGTTGAGGGTAGAGCCAGGCTGCTGGAAAATTAATGATTCAATTAGTGGAGGGCGGACACGAAGCTCTATTGTCGTGGCACCACCAGGCTGCTGCACACGGAACTTTTTTGGCTATTGGACATCATTAGGTACAGGGATACCTTTTGCATATTTCAATACCTCCAGCAGGTACTGGAGTTGTAGGTACTGGAGTTGCAGGTACTGGAGTTGCAGGTACTGGAGTTGCAGGTACTGGAGTTATAGGTACTGGAGTTATAGGTACTGGAGTTATAGGTACTGGAGTTATAGATACTGGAGTTGCAGGTACTGGAGTTGTAGGTAATGGAGTTGTAGGTAATGGAGTTATAGGTACTGAAGATGTAGGTACTGGAGTTACAGGTACTGGAGTTGCAGTTACTGGAGTTACAGGTACTGGAGTTGTAGGTACTAAAGTTGTAGGTACTGGAGTTGTAAGTACTGGAGTTGTAAGTACTGGAGTTGCAGGTACTGGAGTTATAGGTACTGAAATTGCAGGTACTGGAGTGGTAGGTACTGGAGTTGCAGGTACTGGAGTTGTAGGTACTGGAGCTTCAAGTACTGGAGTTGCAGTTACTAAAGTTGTAGGTACTGGAGTTGCAGGCTTGGCATCCCTTGTTTTGAAGGTTCTCATTATCCATCCTATCATTTTCCTAGCAGATATGAAAGTGACACTGTAGTAATCCTTGAAGGTGAGATCCTCTGACAACACTCCCAGGTCCTTCACACTACTTTTCCGCTCTATTGTGTGATTAGAGTTTGTAGTATACTCAGGTAGTTCTTCCAGTTCTTCCCATAACGGAGTAGCTGAAATTTGTCCTTATTGAACATCTTAGTGTGAAGGAGGGAGAGATATGAAGGGTGAGGTGAGGGAGGGAGGGAGTGGGCTGAGATGTGGGATGAGGGAGAGGTGAGGGAGGGGAGGGTTGAGAGGTACGGTGAGGAAGGGGGTTGGTTGAGAGGTGGGGTGAAGGAGAGGTGAGGGTGGGGTGAGGGAGAGGTGAGGGAGGGGTGTGGGTGGGGTGAGGGTGGGGTGAGGGTGGGGTGAGGGTGGGGTGAGGGTGGGGTGAGGGAGGGGTGAGGGTGGGGTGAGGGAGAGGTGAGGGAGGGGTGAGGGAGTGGTAAGGGAGGGGTGAGGGAGGGGTAACTTCCACTCTCTGCACCACTGTTGACTTCACTGAATTATAGAACATAAACCTCAAGCTGATGGCTTGCTAGGGTGTGTTCACCTAGCTCAGTGTGTGGGGGTTCAACCCTAGCACCAGTGTGTGTATGTGGGTTCAACCCTAGCACCAGTGTGAGGGTTCAATCCTAGCACCAGTGTGCGGGGGTTCAACCCTAGCACCAGTGTGTGGGGGGTTCAACCCTAGTACCAGTGTGTGGAGGTTCAACCCTAGTACCAGTGTGTGGGGGTTCAACCCTAGTACCAATTTGTGGGGGTTCAACCCTAGCACCAGTGTGTATGGGGGGCTGAACCCTGTCTTCAGTGAGTGTGTGGGGGTTGAGCCGCAGAGTGTGAAGGGTTGAGCACCAGTTCTTGAGCCACTATCTTAGCTTACAATCGTCCTGTGACATTAACCTCTAAATCCACTTATGGTGCCGGGACTTAGACGAAGTTTCGGTCCATACGCTCCAGCATGGACCGAAACGTCCCGATAAAGTTTTACGCCACAAAATCTCTACACAGAGAGAAACGTTGCCTACACTAACAGCACATGTCCTGCAACCCATCTATTATTTTCAACTATCTTGTGTTGACATGTGGCCTGACGACAGCCTATGGAAATGGGTTGGACAAATATGTAAGTGGGAGGAATTGAGAAAAACCTACCTAGTATGGGTCAGTAGGCCTGTCAAGAAGATGCGAGATCACCTCCCCAGGGACGTGGGAGAGCACCAACCATAACAGACTTAACAGAGGCCCAGATAACAGAGCTGGTAGAAGAGAGGTGGGAGTAAAGGGGGTGATAATAACGGCAGATTACAGGGAGTGTGAGGAAGGATGAGTACAGGTCACAGAAGAGGAAGATTATAGCTGATGGATTATAATGCTGTGAGAGGGGGATTATGATAGATAAAAGTGCGAGACGGCGGGTTACAGGCTGTAATTATGTATTAAAAATTACCGACGATATGTGAGGTAAAAGGTGCTTTATCAAGCCGGCTTGACGAAGATCCTGGAGAGCGAAACGTTGCCACAATAAAATGACCCATTTGGTTGCACTCGTGTCCTTTTACCGAACAGGTTACAGGTTGTGCTGGAGAGAGTGTGGTCTTTTAGAGACGGAACTTTACAGATGATCTTATTTAATGACTAACTAAAAAAAAATTAGTTTAATGAGAAACTTTATTTGAAAATTTGATATTCGGAGAAAAACTTTTTTTTCACTGTTAGGAATCTTAAGTGAAGATCTGACTTTATGAAGAAATGAATAAGAAACAATTGCCGAAACGTTACAGCTGCATAAGTCTTCTTCAGTCAATTACCTTAAGCAGTAGATTTCTGAGAGCAGTAGTTGTTTGGACGTTAAGGTTCAGGGACTGACCCCCTCCCGCCGAGGGTGACGGACTGATGACATCAAAACTACTGCTACTACTAATTTGCCTCTTATGTACGCAAAACATTTCGGCAGTTAAGATATCCGGCACTATGTCAACAATAAAATGATTAATGGGGGAATCCAATGCAAAATGTTATTTGATGAGGTGTTTTAAGGGGATATCTGGTTTAATGAGGGAGATTTAGTGAAAGATTTGGCTTTGGAGAGGACGATTCAAGACATGGAGAGGGAGATTAAAGACGTATATGACGTCATTAAAGACAGGGAGATTCTAGAGACAGGAGATTATATATATATATATATATATATATATATATATATATATATATATATATATATATATATATATATATATATATATATATATATATATTAAAAATGCAGTATTAGAATGTGGGGCAGAAGTTTGTGGTTATAGGAGGGTGGTGCAGGAGGAAAGAGGAGTGAGTGGTGGAATGAAGAAGTAAAGGGTGTGATAAAAGAAAAAAAGGTAGCTTATGAGAGGTTTTTACAAAACAGAAGTGTTAGTAGAAGAGCAGAGTATATGGAGAGTAAAAGAAAGGTGAAGAGAGTGGTGAGAGAGTGCAAAAGAAGAGCGGATGAAAGAACGGGAGAGGCTCTGTCAAGAAATTTTGCTGAAAACAAGAAAAAATTTGGAGTGAGATAAACAAGGTAAGAAAGCCTAGGGAACGAATGGATTTGTCAGTTAAAAACAGAGTGGGGGAGTTAGTAGATGGGGAGCTGGAGGTATTGGGTAGATGGCGGGAATATTTTGAGGAACTTTTAAATGTTGATGAAAAGAGGGAGGCGATAATTTCATGTACTGGCCAGGGAGGTACAACATCGTTTAGGAGTGAAGAAGAGCAGGATGTGAGTGTGGGGAGGTGCGTGAGGCATTACGTAGAATGAAAGGGGGTAAAGCAGCTGGAATTGACGGAATCATGACAGAAATGTTAAAAGCAGGGAGGATATAGTGCTGGAGTGGTTGGTATTTTTGTTTAATAAATGTATGAAAGAGGGAAGGTACCTAGGGATTGGCAGCGAGCATGTATAGTTCCTTTATATAAAGGGAAGGGGATAAAAGAGAGTGTAAAATTATAGGGGAATAAGTTTACTGAGTATACCAGGTAAAGTGTATGGCAGGGTTATTATTGAAAGAATTAGAGGTAAGACAGAGAGTAGGATTGCAGATGAGCAAGGAGGCTTTAGAATGGGTAGGGGATGTGTAGATCAAGTGTTTACAGTGAAGCATATATGTGAACAGTATTTAGATAAAGGTAGAGAAGTTTTATTGCATTTATGGATTTAGAAAAGGCATATGATAGAGTGGATAGGGGAGCAATGTGGCAAATGTTGCAAGTGTATGGAATAGGTAGTAAGTTACTGAAGGCTGTAAAGAGTTTTTATGAGGATAGTGAGGCTCAGGTTAGGGTGTGTAGGAGAGAGGGGGACTATTTCCCAGTAAAAGTGGGCCTTAGACAGGGATGTGTGATGTCACCATGGTTGTTTAATATATTTATAGATGGGGTTGTAAAAGAGTAAATGCTAGGGTGTTGGGGAGAGGGGTGGGATTAAATTTTGGAGAATTAAATGCAAAATGGGAGTTGACACAGTTACTTTTTGCTGATGATACTGTGCTTATGGGAGATTCTAAAGAAAAGTTGCAAAGGTTAGTGGACGAGTTTGGGAGAGTGTGTAAAGGTAGAAAGTTGAAAGTGAACATAGATAAGAGTAAGGTGATGAGGGTATCAAACGATTTAAATAAAGAAAAATTGGATATCACATTGGAGAGGATTATGGAAGAAGTAAATGTTTTCAGATATTTGGGAGTTGATGTGTCAGCGGATGGATTTATGAAGGATGAGGTTAACCATAGAATTGATGAAGGAAAAAAGGTGAGTGGTGCATTGAGGTATCTGTGGAGACAAAAAACGTTATTTATGGAGGCAAAGAAGGGAATGTACGAAAGTATAGTGGTACCAACACTCTTATATGGGTGTGAAGCATGGGTTGCAAATGCTGCAGCGAGGAGGAGGCTGGAGGCAGTGGAGATGTCCTGTCTAAGGGCAATGTGTGTGTAAATATTATGCAGAAAATTCGGAATGTGGAAATTAGGAAAAGGTGTGGAGTTACTAAAAGTATTTGTCAGAGGGCTGAAGAGGGGTTGTTGAGGTGGTTTGGTCATTTAGAGAGAATGGATCAAAGTAGAATGACTTGGAGAGCGTATAAATCTGTAGGGGAAGGAAGGCGGGGTAGGGGTCGTCCTAGAAAAGGTTGGAGGGAAGGGGTAAAGGAGGTTTTGTGGGCGAGGGGCTTGGACTTCCAGCAAGCATGTGTGAGCGTGTTAGATAGGAGTGAATGGAGACGAATGGTTTTGGGACATGACGATCTGTTGGAGTGTGAGCAGGGTAACATTGTGTGAAGGGATTCAGGGAAACCAGTTAATTGATTTAGTTGGACTTGAGTCCTGGAAATGGGAAGTACAATGCCTGCACTTTAAAGGAGGGTCTGAGATAGTGACAGCTGGGAGGGACTTTTCTCAGCTGTCGTATCTGAGCTCCTCTGCAAAGACAGTGATTATGTATGAGTGTGGTGAAAGTGTTGAATGATGATGAAAGTTTTTCTTTTTGGGGATTTTCTTTCTTTTTGGGTCACCCTGCCTCGGTGGGAGACGGCCGACTTGTTGAGAAAAAAAAAAAAAAAAAAATATAATAATATAATAATATATATATATATATATATATATATATATATATATATATATATATATATATATATAATTTTGATAATAATGGTGGTAGTAATAATAATAATTTGTAAGCTTGGTGATGTTATCTTATATCATCTTATTTGTAAGCTTTCCTTAAGCAATATCTTCGTTGCAGATCATTTTAAGTCGTGTACACTGTGTACAGTGAGCGACATAGATCAGACACGAGGGTGAAGTTGGAGCCAGCTGATGACAACAGCTGTCTTCTGCTTAACTGATTATAATTCTAATTGTGTGTGTATTTTGTGCGAACCTGTTGTAAACACGAGTCAATCGAGGACTTTTCTACCCTTGCTGCTTTTGTCTAGGCTGTTGCTATTAATGGCTCACTGGCATCCTCAGTCCAATACAGAGAAGAATGGAGGAAGATCAAAAGTTTGAAGTAATCAGTCCCTCAGTCTGGAGTAGATGTGATCATTCCATCAATCTTGGTAAAAGTAGAGCATATGCGTGGTGGAGGGGGTTAAATACTGCAAACAGGTGAGTTGAAGCAGTTGGAGGCGGCGTCACCATGGAAAAATCCACAGGTGGAAGTAAGTCTTGCCTATAATTAAGACAAGAGTAGAATTCCCTGTATCAAAATTCCAAGATGTTGCTGTGAGGGCAGACATTGTAGATAAATGGTTCAGAAAAACGACAAATTTATGAATGAGACGCTTGTGCAAGACTTGGGTATCTTTGGATTGGATAAAGATCGCCGGTGTCTTGATCGTGGAAACGTTTCGCCAGCCAGTGTCTTCCTATTCCGCAGTTCAGCAACTCCTTTTTTCTTATATAGTTTTCTGCCATCTCTTTCAATATATGATCTAATTTTAAGCTTTCTTAGTGGGACGTATTTCAGACCTTGTACTCTTCAGCATTCAGAATTTCTGTACATTGTTTAGGTTAAAAGTTCTCAGGTTGGGAACCTAATGAGCATCCCGGTCAATTCTTGGATTGTTGAAATTAAATTTACTAAACGTAATAATCGTTGACTGTGTCTTTGCTTACCCACACATGAACTTATGCTTGCTTATACTTCAGTGATTGTCATCAGAGTTTATTGTTCTTGAGACTGTTGTGTGTTAATTCCTGATTGTTTATAAAAATCATATATGGAGAATTTTCATTTTGAGTGGATTATGTTACCTGTTGGTTCAGTGAAAACATCTGGCAGGTCCACCAGCAGGATCTATCTGGCAGGTCCACCAGCATGATCTATCTGGCAGGTCCACCAGCAGGATCTATCTGGTAGGTCCACCAGCACGATCTATCTGGCAGGTCGACCATCAGTAGGGTTGGTGCTTGTTCTGCTTAGGAAGCGTATCTTACGTTTCTTGCAACTGCGTATAAAATGTAGGGGTAAGCGTAGTACGTTAAAAACGTGTGAGGACTGGAAACTCTGGAAGCCCCAGTGAGAGAAGAACCTGCAATGACGTGTGAGGACTGGAAACTCTGGAAGCCCCAGTGAGAGAAGAACCTGCAATGACGTGTGAGGACTGGAAACTCTGGAAGCCCCAGTGAGAGAAGAACCTGCAATGAATCAGATTTTTTTTAAATTTGCACATCAATTTTACAGGCCAGTAACTGTTATCCCACCTCGGCTCATTTCAAAGTCCGGTCTTTCGAGTTGGTTTCTGGTGGACCTTTAGCAAGAGTCTGTTATCACCTGAGAGTAATAGACTTTTGAGAATAGTGGTTGGTTGTCCTCTATAGTGAATTTAATAGAAGGATCCAGAGTGCTCGTGTGGAGGATATCAATTAAAAATATTACTTTAATAAATATTTTTATGGTCCCTTGCAATACCTTCACAATTTTCACTTATTAGTGTACACTCTTATTTGTGTACACTCTTATTTGTGTACACTCTTATTTGTGTACACTCTTATTTGTGTACACTCTTATTTGTGTACACTCTTACTTGTGTACACTCTTACTTGTGTACACTCTTACTTGTGTACACTCTTACTTGTGTACACTCTTACTTGTGTACACTCTTACTTGTGTACACTCTTACTTGTGTACACTCTTACTTGTGTACACTCTTACTTGTGTACACTCTTACTTGTGTACACTCTTACTTGTGTACACTCTTACTTGTGTACACTCTTACTTGTGTACACTCTTACTTGTGTACATCTTCTTGTACACTTACTGTGTACACTCTTACTGTACACTCTTACTGTGTACACTCTTCTAATGTACCTCTTACTTGTGTACACTCTTACTTGTGTACACTCTTACTTGTGTACACTCTTTACACCTCTTGACTTTGTTACCTCTTACTTGTGTACACTCTTACTTGTGTACACTCTTACTTGTGTACACTCTTACTTATGTGTACATCTCCTCTACTTGTGTACACTCTTACTTGTGTACACTCTTCTTACATTGTGTTACACTCTTACTTGTGTACACTCTTACTTGTGTACACTCTTACTTGTGTACATCTTCCTTACTTGTGTACACTCTTACTTGTGTACACTCTTACTTGTGTACTCTATTGTGTACACTCTTACTTGTGTACTACTTTCCTTACTTGTGTACACTCTTACTTGTGTACACTCTTACTTGTGTACACTCTTACTTGTGTACACTCTTACTTGTGTACACTCTTACTTGTGTACACTCTTATTTGTCTATTCTCGGGAGCACTGGCGGACCTACATTTTAGTGTCCCTGAAGCTTGAATTGTTATGGGGGCCCTGAAGCTTGAACTGTTATGGGGGCCCTAAAGCTTGAACTATTATGGGGTCCCTGAAGCTTTAACTGTTATGGGGGCCCTGAAGCTTGAACTGTTATGGGGCCCTGAAGCTTGAACTGTTATGGGATCACTGTCCCAACCAGCAACAGCTAGGCCTACAACAGCTAGGCCTACATGATACTTTTATTTTAACTATTATTTTGAACTGTATTACACTATATTATTAATATTACTATTTTTTAGTAACTTCTTGCTGGGGAGACATAGTATATCCACCCCTGCTGGGGAGACATAGTATATCCGCCCCTGCTGGGGAGACATAGTATATCCACCCCTGCTGGGAAGACATAATACATCCGCCCCTGTTGGGGAGATATACGTATCAGTACAGTTATGTGTGTCCATTCTTGTTGAACTAACATACACACCCAGTGAGAGTCACACAGTGTTGCTTCAGTACCAGCTGTATGGAAGCTGGTACAGTGTTGCTTCAGTACCAGCTGTATGGAAGCTGGTACAGTGTTGCTTCAGTACCAGCTGTATGGAAGCTGGTACAGTGTTGCTTCAGTACCAGCTGTATGGAAGCTGGTACAGTGTTGCTTCAGTACCAGCTGTATGGAAGCTGGTACAGTGTTGCTTCAGTACCAGCTGTATGGAAGCTCGTACAGTGTTGCTTCAGTACCAGCTGTATGGAAGCTGGTACAGTGTTGCTTCAGTACCAGCTGTATGGAAGCTGGTACAGTGTTGCTTCAGTACCAGCTGTATGGAAGCTGGTACAGTGTTGCTTCAGTACCAGCTGTATGGAAGCTGGTACAGTGTTGCTTCAGTACCAGCTGTATGGAAGCTCTGCTTCCACCTTTCATATTTTATGACATTAGTGCTTAAAAAAACATTGTCACAAGCACTACGCTTCAGTACAATGGTTGTAATTTTATCATAACAGTAATTTTCTCCAAAGTCATTTTGTTTCCAAGGGGAAATCATACTATTTTACCCCCTCCCCCCCACTACTCTCTCTCTCTCTCTCTCTCTCTCTCTTCCTCTCTTTCCCTCATTGCCTACGGTCGTTAGACTTAACATTGTTATGTATTTAACTGTTCTATTTTACTATTACAAAATAATTATATATTTGGTTTCTGTGATATCTAGTGGTCCAACAAGGGCTTCGTGGAGTTAATTACACTTGTTTCCTCCTGGACGTGACTTACTACTAACGTACCTTTGAAGTGCTTGTCTGGCCAACCAGGTTGTTGCTGCTGGCGGTCAGCTGGCCCACATATCCATCACAGACGGGTTGATCTGGCACTTAATGGAGATGATTGTCGGGTTTCCTCTTAATGACTTCTACACTTGTTCCGGCAATGCTTCTGATATATTTTACTAAGATGTTAAGTTATCCGGGAATATTGATGTTGATACTGTGTTCTCGTATTGGGTCCACGACACCCCTGCCCTTCCCTGGGATAATTTTCTTTTACTAATTTGTTTATCCTTGTCATTTAATTATACTATTGTTTGTTATTGTTTGTAGTTTAATTAATTTGACTTGGAGATTCCTGTTATCTTATCCGGGACGGTTTTGATAACCTTGAAGGTCACCTGACCCAGCAATGTTTGTGACCTCTCAGGAGAGAAAGGGAGGGAGGAGGGGGAAGGGAGGGGAAAAAACAGAAGCTGAACGTTTCTTTTGGGAAGCAAATTTATCGACGATACTATAAAAAATATCAGTAAAAATATCCGATAACCATTGAATCGTCCAGAATTCACAAAAACAACCACAATAACACTTCGATGTCAGCCCACCCCAACCCACCCCAGCCCACACCAGCCCATAGTGAAAATAGAAAATAAAACCTGAGCGCTTTCTTGTGTTTATACACATCTTCAGAGGAAAAGGAAGATGAGGCAAGAGAAGCACATTTAATAGGTTAAACAGTGAGGTGACACCTCACACAGAGAAGGTGACAACACCTCACACAGACAGGTGCCGGACTCGCCTAACCCTTGCATACATTTGTCCAACAGCAAGTTAAATTGTTCGCCTGACAAAGAATCCACTCAGGTTTTATATGTATGTATATATGTGTATATATATGTATAATGGTATATATATATATATATATATATATATATATATATATATATATATATATATATATATATATATATATATATATATATCACGCAGTCACAAGATTCACACAATTATAATATCGGTACAGAATTAGTGTGTCTGGACGAAGATCTTAGTGAAGAAGAAAGATCAAAGTCAGTGAAGGAAGATTACAGAATTAGAAAGAAGAAAAGAGCAAGTCTGGAGAGAGATTACAGCCCCATTTAAAGGAAGATTTGCAGGCCTGGGGGACAGGGGAGACGGGTATTACTCTCCCCGAAAACAAAGGATTACAGGAGGATGGAGTGGTAGCTTACAGGAAGGTGACGGAGGAAGAGAAGGTGTAAGAAGAAAGATGGAAGGAGAAAAAAGAGGGGGGTAGAGGATGTAGGCGGAGGAGAAGAGAGAGAAGGAGCACAAGATGATAAATCCCCTGGAGAGTTCGACTCCACAGGTTATGATGGATCGATGACCCGTGTGATTACTTGGTCGGTTCTTGTTGGCCTTTCCCTGGTGTCCCACTCCCCGTCACTCTGGCTTCCCTGTCCTCATACACGCACCTCACGCACTCACAGTCACGCGCTCACGCATGTGGGAAGTACGAGAGAATGGGTGGACCAACAAAAACTGGATAATATCAGTGCAATAAAGGGGAAGGCAAAAAATCTACTAAGTGAATTTAAAAATGTAAACAATACCAGGCCCTGTCTAGGTATCTCCTTCTAGCTTGTGAGAAGCAGCAGAGGAACTGTGTGATCCACTAGCGTAAATCTAAGTCTATGGAGATATGACACTGCCGTAGGTGGTTGTGACTATGATACGAAGAGTGATGCAGCACCTGCGCAGACATTGACTCACAAATATAAGCGAGCACAGGTTTTGAAATGATAAATCTTATCATACAAATCTACCTGAGTTCTGCGATATTAAAGAGGAAATGTAGGAATGGATGCACGGTTGGCGAGTTTGGTAGTGCTTTTATCTCATCGTAATAAGACATTAAGACATTTGAGAGTCATTAATTTTCCTCAGATTCAGTATCTGACCATTTCCTAGGAGTCAACAAGAAGGACAGCGAGTCTAGGGAGGCTTGCATACTTGTCGACTACAAAAAAAATGAAATTTCACACTGCATCTCACAACATAGTTGTCATGTCAGAGGATCTCACCATCAAGGACCATAACACCGTAGCAATCGCATCTGCTAGAAAAATGACAGGATGGATAATGAGAACCTTCAAAACCAGGGATGCCAAGCCCATGTTGACACTTTTCAGGTAGCTTGTTCTATCTAGGCTGGAATATTGCTGAACACTAACTGCACCTTTCAAGGCGGGTGAAATTGCTGACCTAGAAAATGTGCAGAGAACCTTCACGGCACGCATAAGTGCGATAAACCACGTCAGTTACTGGGAACGCTTGAAGTTCTTAAACCTGTACTCCTTAGAACGCAGGCGGGAGAGATACATTATTATATACACATGGAAAATTCTCGAGGGATTAGTACCAAACTTGCACACGAGAGTCACTCCCTACGAAAGCAAAAGACTCGGCAGGCGATGTAACATCCCCCCAATGAAAAGCAGGGGTGCCACTAGCACGTTGAGAGACAACACAATAAGTGTCAGGGGCCCAAGACTATTCAACTGCCTCCCAGCATACATCAGGGGGATTACCAACAAACCCCTGGCTGTCTTCAAGCAGGCACTGGACAGGCACCTAAAGTCGGTACCTGACCAGCCAGGCTGTGGTTCGTACGTTGGACTGCGTGCGGCCAGCAGTAACAGCCTGGTTGATCAGGCTCTGATCCAACATGATGCCTGGTCACAGACCGGGCCTCAGGGGCGTTGACCCCTGGAACTCTATCCAGGTATACTCCAGGTATACATAACGGCAAGGATACTTGACATATATCGTGTGTGTGTGTGTGTGTGTGTGTGTGTACTCACCTAATTGTACTCACCTAATTGTGGTTGCAGGGGTCGATACTCAGCTCCTGGCCCCGCCTCTTCGCTGTCCGGTACTGGGTCTCTTCTCTCCCTGCTCCATGAGATTTATCATACCTTGTCTTAAAGTTATGTATGGTTCCTGACTCCACTATATCGTTTGCTAGACTATTCCACTTCCTGACTACTCTATGGCTGAAGAAATACGTCCTAACATCCCTTTGACTCATCTGAGTCTTCAGCTTCCAATTGTGCCCCCTTGTTTCTGTGTTCCCTCTCTGGAACATCCTGTCACTATCTACCTTGTCGATTCCCCGCAGTATTTTGTATGTCGTTATCATGTCTTCTCTAACCCTTCTGTTCTCCAGTGTTGTTAGTCCTATTTCCCTCAACCTTTCTTCGTAGGACAGTCCCCTGAGCTGTGGTGTGTGTGTGTGTGTGTGTGTGTGTGTGTGTGTGTGTGTGTGTGTGTGAGTGAAATTAAGAGTCAGTGTCCGAGAGCTGAGACTCAACTTTCATAACAACGGCCAATTTCCCTTCAGTTCTGTTTGTCTTCTCTTCCGACCTCCCTCCTCTAATATAGTTGCTACCCTCTTCCCCACTCTCAGTTTTCCCCTTTCTGTCCATGTGACCTCTTTTCCCTCTTCCTGCCACTGTGACCCCTCTCATCTCGTGGGAGGGGGGAGGGAGAGAGAGCAGCTACTGCTATTTCTGTGCAGCTCCATAAAGCAGTCTACATGTCTGCCTGTGATTGATTTCTTGACCACTGCCAGGGATTATCCTTCCAGTGACGTCAAGGCTTGAGTACTGTCAGGGTTTATCCTTGCAGTGACGTCAAGGCTTGAGTACTGTCAGGGTTTATCCTTGCAGTGACGTCAAAGCTTGAGTACTTCCAGGGTTTATCCTTCCAGTGACGTCAAGGCTTGAGTACTTCCAGGGTTTATCCTTGCAGTGACGTCAAGGCTTGGGTACTGCCAGAGTTCATCTAGGCAGTGACATCAAGACGTAATCACTGCCAGGGTTTATCTAGGCAGTGACGTCAAGGCCAGTTATTGGCATACCACTGTGGTGTTAGTGACGTCAAGGGCGCTGATTAGCTTAAACCGCTGTGCAATACCATCCACTACAGTACCATGCAATATAATGTTATCCAATATAGTACCATCCAGTATGGTAACGCCAATATGGTACCATCCAGTATGGTAACACCAATATGGTACCATCCAGTATGGTAACACCAATATGGTACCATCCAGTATGGTACACCAATATAGTACCATCCAGTATGGTACCATTCAGAATGGTAACACCAATATAGTACCATTCAGTATGGTACACCAATATGGTACCATCCAGTATGGTAACACCAATATAGTACCATTCAGTATGGTAATATAAATATAATACCATCTATTGTGGTACCAACATACTAGCGTTCTGTTTCAGACTTTGGAGCAGAACTCTTCTCCAGGCTGAGAGACTAACCACCTCAATACTACGTATATGAGGGTGATGGACTGTTTACATCGTGTGAACATCTCCACTGCTTCTGCTGCCACTGTGTTCGACTGATGAAGCCTACTGTGTAGGAGAGACGTTTGAGAATAAAGTTATTTTACTTGTAGGTATTGTATGATCTTTATTATGATCAGCCTTAATGACCTCCGTATAGGCTATAAGCTTTTAAACCCAATTAACCAAGTAGCGTCAGTGGATTAAACATTATAAAAACATTTAGCCAGACTCTGACGTGTGTGAGCCTCCCCTTGGTGTCTCGTGGCAACATACAACGGAAATCAGAAAGAATTGTGGGACTCCATTAACGTTTGTAGCTTTTTCTTTTCATTGGTGCAACATCTTGATGGATTCTTGTCCCTGCTCGTCACTCGTATCAGATAGATTGTCAGAGAGACAAATGTGAGAGGAGTTCGTGTTGCAGCACAGTGGTTGATATTATTATTATTATCAAAAGAAGCGCCAAACCCGGTGGTTGATAACTGTCTGGTAGTTTATCTGCCAGTGTCTTGTAGTTAACGTCCGTGGTTAACGTCCGTGGCTGTAAAGAAATCCGTTGTAGATGTTCGTGAACGAACACCAAGCTCTTTACTTCACATCATTCTCTACATTCGCAAATCACTGTTAGCCAGAAGCTGGGAAATTTATCGACCTACAAATGTACCTTCTTAAACTAGCTTGGGCCAGTAGGTCTGATGCATTGCTCCTTACTTTTTAGGTGGATGTGACTTGGACCTGACTAGGTTAGGCCAGTAGGTGACATGTTATGTACCTGTATCTGCATGCTGGATCATTCTCCACCAGAGTCCTCATTAGATATTTAATTACACCACGTTTAATTTGCAGCAGCGACCAAAAAAATGTTGTCCTTTGAAATTATAGATCAGAGTCTATATGTAATGTACCTGGAATGACTGAGTCCAAGGTCCTGACACTGAAATGTGAAACTCCCACGAGGAAGTGAAACAATGCTGACCAGAATTTCTATATAGGAGGGGCTTAGCGGTGGCTATCTGCTTGGAAAGGAGGGCTAGGGGGTCTAGTCTTGACGCTCCGTTATTATTTTTATTTGATGGGGTTGATGGGGATTACAGGGGGTATCTACCCCCCCCCCATGCTCTCTCTGTGTCCCTGATGAGGAGAAAGTATCCAGTATGGAATCGTCCGTATAAAGGATCTGATATATTGACACTTAAAATATAAAAAATGTGTGTGTGTGTGTGCGTGAGTGTGATACACAAAATAACTTGCATCTCTTTCATAAAGTATAAAGTTTACAGATTATAAAAATCATTATAATTAGTTTGTATACCTTTCTTTGTTGTTCAGCATAATAGTAAATTTCCCTTTGTCGTACAGCTTAATTAGAACTTTCAGAACAAGAGAAATCACGTTAATGATGGTGCTGTTGAAGTCGGGAGATATATTGGAGCTGAAAAAAAGCCCGTACATTTGTTGCCAGCATAGAGTCAATAAATCATTTAAACTAGTAAGAACACCTGAAATTACCCGTAATGTACTCCCCGGAGCGAGTGAGAGGGAGGTACATAATATACTCCTGTGAGATATTAAGAAGGCCAGGTCCCTAATCTGAACATTACCAAAACAACTTATACGAGTGAGAGATATTAGAGGAAGTGGAAATTGTACCAGTGGAAAGCAGGAGATCCATGGGGGGAATAATAAGAGAACACTGTACGGTATTTACCGTATCATCTAGAGCAATACCGACCAAATATCTGTGTTATACCTGTGACTCGTTTCGAGATTTGACTGCCTAGGTGAACCAGGCTATTGTTGCTAGCAGCTTGCAGGTTTATTATCACCCTCACAAGCTGGTAGATCAGGCACGTTAACTGGACATTCTTAGATATTTGAAATCCAACTCAACTGAAGTTACGACATTAGTCGTACCATGAGACACGCAAAAGCTCCCTGCTCCAAGGATGACCATCTTTTTTCCTAGCTACCATGGTACAGTTGATGGGTATCCTGGGCAACGAGACTGTGTGTGTGTGTGTGTGTGTGTCACTGTGTGCCTCCATCATCATATATCACCCCACTCTCCCTCTCTCCACAGCCTCTCATCACCATCATCTCCCTCACTTTCCTCACCAGCAGCTCCCCCATCACCATCAATCAGCGTGAACGCTCTCCCTCAGCAGGTTACCATGACGGAAGTGACAGGTTCAGTTCTTCTTCACTAAAACTCAGACTTTCTTCAGGTGGAAAAAGAAGCGAAGGTAATGCTTAATTGTCCTGGTTTGTTGGGTTTAAATTCGATCGACTACATGATGGTCATTAAGGCTGAATGCTGTCTCTATGCCACCAGGCGAGAATACCTTAACCTCTGTAATACAGGTGAATATATACTGTGCATATATACTCAAATATGGATACCTCTCGGTGTATATACACTAAGATATGTGACCCTACTGGTATAAATGCAGTAAGATGAAGACCTCTCGGGGTATATAGACGGAGATATAGATATCTTTGTGCATATACATTGACGTTTATAAATCTCATGGAGCATACACAGAGATATGCACTGGTGTATATACACTGGATATCTTTACCCAGTAGACATTTAACCCCCCAGTCACTTTATCAATACAGCACAAGGACATAATGTGAAGAATGCAGAAATATATAGAGAAGACAGTGGAAGGACAGGTAATCAGTCCCTCAACCTATTAGCAAGTGATGAACACCGTAGTCTCGGGCTACGGTGTTCATAACACGCTGAGATATACACCCTTGAGTTTACCGACCATATGGGTTTGACGGGTATGAGAACAGATATACAATATCAGTTTCTGGGGCTGTGGGGAGAGACAGAAGGGTCACGGTTGGTGCCGCTGATGCAGACAAGTCACAGAAGTGCTGTCTGTCAGGTCTTCCTGTTGTAAAGTTCGTGGTTTTGTGGCAGGGAGTTGAGCCAGGACCAGGACCACGGTTTGAGTCCCCGTCATTTTTTCTGTATTTTCACACACACACACACACACACAACAGTTGGAAGTTGAAGACTCAGATGAATCACAGAGATGTTAGGAAGTATTTCTTCAGTCACAGAGTTGTTGGGAAGTGGAATAGTTTAGGAAGCGATGTAGTGGAGGCAGGCTCCATACATAGCTTTAAGCAGAGGTATGATAAAGCTCATGGCGCAGGGAGAGTGACCCATTAGCGGCCACTGAAGAGGCGGGGCCAGGAGCTGTGACTCTACCCCTGCAAGCACAACTAGGTGAGTACTCACAAAATACACAATGTAAAAAAACTGTATCTAGCTGCAGTACCAGCAGCTAGAACAGCAGCAGCAGCTACAACAGAATTAGCATCTACAAAAACATCTATAAGAACAGCAGAAACATCCACAAGAACAACAGGAACAGATACGAAACAGCAGAGCACCTAGAAGAACAGCAGAGGCCCCAATAAGAACAGCAGGAGCACCTGCAAGAACAGCAGGAACACATATATAAATAGCAGGAGCAGCATCATTAATACTAGCTGCATCAACAGCAGCAGCGGTGACAATAGCAGCAGCAACATCAACAGCAGTAGTGACAAAATCAGCAGCAACAGCAATGACAGCAACAGCAGAAGCAGTGACAGCAGTAACAGCAGTGCCAGCAATGATAGCAACAGCAGCAGTGATAACAACAGCAACAGTAGTGACAGCAGTAGCAATAGTGACAGCAGCAGCAGCAGTGGTGGTGGTGACAGCAGCAGAAGCAGCAGCAATAGTGACAGCAGCAGCAGCAGCAATAGTGACAGCAGCAGCAGTAGCAATAGTGACAGCAGCAGCAGTAGCAATAGTGACAGCAGCAGCAGTAGTGGTGGTGACAGCAGCAGCAGCAGTGGTGGTGACAGCAGCAGCAGCAATAGTGACAGCAGCAGCAGTAGTGGTGGTGACAGCAGCAGCAGCAGTGGTGGTGACAGCAGAAGCAGCAGCAATAGTGACAGCAGCAACAGTGGTGGTGACAGCAGCAGCAGTGGTGGTGACAGCAGCAGCAGTGGTGGTGACAGCAGCAGCAGTGGTGGTGACAGCAGCAGCAGTGGTGGTGACAGCAGCAGCAGTGGTGGTGACAGCAGCAGCAGTGGTGACAGCAGCAGCAGCAGCAGTGGTGGTGACAGCAGCAGCAGCAGTGGTGGTGACAGCAGCAGCAGCAGTGGTGGTGACAGCAGCAGCAGCTAGCAGCAGTGTTGACGCAGCAGCGGTGGTGGTGACAGCAGCAGCGCAGCAGTGGTGGTGACAGCGCAGCAGCAGCAGCAGTGGTGACAGCGCAGCAGCAGCAGTGGTGGTGACAGCAGCAGCAGTGGTGGTGACAGCGCAGCAGCAGCAGCAGTGGTGACAGCAGCAGCGCAGCAGTGGTGACAGCAGCAGCAGCAGCAGTGGTGGTGACAGCAGCAGCAGCAGTGGTGGTGACAGCAGCAGCAGTGGTGACAGCAGCAGCAGCAGCAGTGGTGGTGACAGCAGCAGCAGCAGTGGTGGTGACAGCAGCAGCAGCAGTGGTGGTGACAGCAGCAGCAGCAGCAGCAGTGGTGACAGCAGCAGCAGCAGTGGTGGTGACAGCAGCAGCAGCAGCAGTGGTGGTGACAGAAGCAGCAGCAGCAGCAGTGGTGACAGCAGCAGCAGCAGCAGTGGTGGTGACAGCAGCAGCAGCAGTGGTGGTGACAGCAGCAGCAGCAGCAGCAGTGGTGACAGCAGCAGCAGCAGCAGTGGTGGTGACAGCAGCAGCAGCAGTGGTGGTGACAGCAGCAGCAGCAGTGGTGGTGACAGCAGCAGCAGCAGCAGCAGTGGTGGTGACAACAGAAGCAGCATCAATAGTGACAGCAGCAGCAGTTGTGGTGACAGCAGCAGCAGTGGTGGTGACAGCAGCAGTGGTGGTGACAGCAGCAGTGGTGGTGACAGCAGCAGAAGCAGCAGTAATAGTGACCGCAGCAACAGGAGCAGCAATAGTGACAGCAGCAGCAGGAGCAGCAATAGTGACAGCAGCAGCAGCAGCAGCAATAGTGACAGCAGCAGCAGCAGCAGCAATAGTGACAGCAGCAGCAGCTTACAAAAGGAGGTTGACCAGTGACCCTAAAAGCCTCAACAATAATAAAGGACAATGGAAGGAAGAGTGCTGGAGGCAAGCACGCTCGCACGCACTCATCTCTCTCTCTCTCTCTCTCTCTCTCTCTCTCACCCCTATTTGTCATAGAACTCTAGAAGGTTTGTAAGACGTGGGTTACCATCCCTAAAAGCATACTGGATGTTGTTTATGAGCCTGTGTGTGAGTGTGAGTGTGAGAGAGAGAGAAGAAGAAGAAGAAGAAGAGAGAGAGAGAGAGAGAGAGAGAGAGAGAAGAGAGAAGAGAGAGAGAGAGAAGAGAAAGAGAGATAGAGAGATAGAGAGATAGAGAGATAGAGATGAGAGATAGAGAGATAGAGAGAGAGAGAGAGAGAGAGAGAGAGAGAGAGGAGAGATAGAGAGATAGAGAGATAGAGAGATAGAGAGATAGAGAGATAGAGAGAGAGAGAGAGAGAGAGAGAGAGAGAGAGAGAGAGAGAGAGAGAACTTTAATCACAGGGTTACAGTGAAAATCACAGAATAAGCAGAAAATATGTGAGAAAACTGAGTCAGTTGATAAATAGTGAGAAGGAATATGGAGGATAAATTGTTGTGGTGGTATAGTGCACCACAGCCTTCACAGCCAGTGCACCACAGTCTTCACAGCCAGTGCACCACAGCCTTCACAGCCAGTGCACCACAGTCTTCACAGCCAGTGCACCACAGCCTTCACAGCCAGTTCTCCACAGCTTTCACAGCCAGTGCACCACATCCTTCACCGCCAGTGCACCACAGCCTTCACAGCCAGTGCACCACAGCCTTCATAGCCAGTGCACAATAGCCTTAACAGCCACTGCGCCACAGCCTTCGCAGCCAGTGCACCACAGCCTTCACAGCCAGTGCACCACAGCCTTCACAGTCAGTGCACCATGGCCTTAACAGTCAGTGCGCCACAGCCTTCACAGCCAGTGCATCACAGCCTTCACAGCCAGTGCACCACAGCCTTCAGAGCCAGTGCACCAATGCCTTGACAGCCAGTGCACCAATGCCTTGACAGCCAGTGCACCAATGCCTTGACAGCCAATGCACCACAGCCTTCACAACCAGTGCACCACAGCCTTCACAGCCAGTGCACCACAGCCTTCACAGCCAGTGCACCAATGACTTCACAGCCAGTGCACCACAGCCTTCACAGTCAAAGCATCACAGCCTTGACAGCCAGTGCACCAATGCCTTCACAGCCAGTGCACCACAGCCTTCTTAGCCAGTGCAACACAGCCTTCACATCCAGTGCATCACAACCTTCACAGCCAGTGCACCACAGCCAGAGCATTACAGCCTTCACAGCCAGTGCACCAAAGCCTTCACAGCCAGTGCACCATAGCCTTAACAGCCAGTGCACCACAGCCTTCACAGCCAGTGCACCAATGCCTTGACAGCCAATGCACCACAGCCTTCACAACCAGTGCACCACAGCCTTCACAGCCAGTGCACCACAGCCTTCACAGCCAGTGCACCACAGCCTTCACAGCCAGTGCACCAATGCCTTGACAGCCAATGCACCACAGCCTTCACAACCAGTGTACCACAGCCTTCACAGCCAGTGCACCACAGCCTTCACAGCCAGTGCACCAATGACTTCACAGCCAGTGCACCACAGCCTTCACAGTCAAAGCATCACAACCTTGACAGCCAGTGCACCACAGCATTCACAGTCAGTGCACCACAGCCTTCAGAGCCAGTGCACCACAGCCTTCACAGCCAGTGCACCATAGCCTTAAAAACCAGTGTTCCACAGCCTTCACAGCCAGTGCACCATAGTCTTAACAGCCAGTGCACCACAGCCTTCACAACAAGTGCACCATAGCCTTCACAGCCAGTGCACCAATGCCTTCACAGCCAGTGTACCAATGCCTTCACAGCCAGTGCACCACAGCTTTCACAGCCAGAGCATCACAGCTTTCACAGCCAGAGCATCACAGCTTTCACAGCCAGAGCATCACAGCTTTCACAGCCAGAGCACCACAGCTTTCACAGCCAGAGCATCACAGCTTTCACAGCCAGAGCATCACAGCTTTCACAGCCAGAGCATCACAGCTTTCACAGCCAGAGCATCACAGCTTTCACAGCCAGAGCACCACAGCTTTCACAGCCAGAGCATCACAGCTTTCACAGCCAGAGCATCACAGCTTTCACAGCCAGAGCATCACAGCTTTCACAGCCAGAGCATCACAGCTTTCACAGCCACGATGGAAAAAGTTGGAGGAAGCCGCTGGAGTTGACTTTCCTCTCGACTCCCGGAAATATTTCCCTTATACACCCAGCAACTGGGACGAGATTTTTCTGCCTCAACCAAAATTTATTTCCCCAAGAATTTCCAGTTTTAAAGATAGTT
>WNWK01001933.1:2500-117500 GCA_009830355.1 Cherax destructor | reverse complement strand
CTGTCGGGAAGACATCAGCGAGTTATGGTACGTGACGAGGTGTCAGAGTGGGCGCCTGGGACGAGCGGGGTCCCACAGGGGTAAGTCCTAGGACCAGTGCTGTTTCTGGTGTATGTGAACGACATGATGGGAAGAATAGACTCCGAAGTGTCCCTGTTTGCAGATGATGTGAAGTTGATGAGAAGAATTCAATCGGACGACGACCAGGCAGAACTACAAAAGAATCTGGACAGGCTGCAGGTCTGGCCCGGAAACTGGCTCCTGGAGTTCAACCCCACTAAGTGCAAAGTCATGAAGATTGGTAAGGGCAAAGAAGACCGCAGACGGAGTACAGTCTAGGAGGGCCAGAGACTGCATATCTCACTCAAGGAAAAGGATCTTGGGGTGTGTATAACACCGGGCACATCTCCTGAGGCGCACATCAACCAAATAACTGTTGCAGCATACGGGCGCCTAGCAAACCTAAGAATTGCATTCCGACATCCCAATAAGGAATCGTTCAGCTTCCCTGTGCGCCGTGTATGTCAGGCCTATATTGGAGTATGCAGCACCAGTTTGGAACCCGCACCTAGCCAAGCACGTAAGGAAATTAGAGAAAGTGCAAAGGCTTGCAACAAAACTAGTCCCGGAATTAAGGGGTATGTCCTACGAGGAGAGGTTAAGGGAAATCGATCTGACGACACTTGAGGACAGGAGAGATAGGGGGGACATGAAAACGACATATAAAATACTGAGAGGAATCGAGAAGGTGGACAGAGACAGAATGTTCCAGAGATGGGGTCACAATTGATAGTTGAAGACTCGGATGAATCACAGGGATGTTAGGAAGTGTTTCTTCAGTCACAGAGTTGTCAGGAAGTAGAATAGTCTGGGAAGTGATGTAGTGGAGGTAGGATCCATACATAGCTTTAAGAAGAGGTATGATAAAGCTCATGGAGCAGGAAGAGTGACCTAGTAGCGACTATTGAAGAGGTGGGGCCAGAAGCTACGACTTGACCCCTGCAACCACAACTAGGTGAGTACGCACACACATACACGCGCTCTCCGGGGAATAGAGAAATTACAGGGCAAAGGAACACAGATGGTCACCACGAGGGGACACAGATGGTCACCACGAGGGGACACAGATGGTCCACCACGAGGGGACACAGATGGTCACCACGAGGGGACACAGATGGTCACCACGAGGGGACGCAGAAACCATCACCTTCATTTAAAACCTGGATAAAGAATGTCTTCAATCTTCGTAAACACAAGAGGGCACAGCCAGGCCCACTGTTGAGATGCAGGTCCTAGAGTTAGAGCTCAACTTCTACAAACTCAAAAATGGATAATTACGAATTGGTAATTGGACACTGACTCGTTCCAGACAACACAACGGCAGGTCGCTGCAAGCAGGTGATAACCTAATTACTCTAACCTTATTAACCGGAGGATATTACGTGTTCCGCTTGTAGTGTGTGTGTGTGTGTGTGTGTGTGTGTGTGTGTGTGTGTGTGTGAGGACAGGTTCCTTCACTTACTGAATAAGTAATGACAATGAATGAAGGCAGGTTACTTATTTCTGAAGGAAGTGATAGTAGTGAGTGAGGGCAAGTGCTTGAAGAGAGTAACTCAGCCTCAGTAGGAGTTACTGAGGCAGTTAGGGTAGAATATAACTCAAGCTGCTCATCATTTCTGAGTAATAACTTGCTGAGAGGCCATCATCACCCTTCCTCAGTAATTGTGGTCCGTAGCAGCAGTACGTGGGGAGAATAGCAGCAGTACGTGGGGAGAATAGCAGCAGTACGTGGGGAGAATAGCAGCAGTACGTGGGGAGAATAGCAGCAGTACGTGGGGAGAATAGCAGCAGTACGTGGGGAGAATAGCAGCAGTACGTGGGGAGAATAGCAGCAGTACGTGGGGAGAATAGCAGCAGTACGTGGGGAGAATAGCAGCAGTACGTGGGGAATGAAGTACGTGGAGAATAGCAGCAGTACGTGGAGAATAGTAGCAGTACGTGGTGAGAATAGCAGCAGTACGTGGGGAGAATAGCAGCAGTACGTGGGGAGAATAGCAGCAGTACGTGGGGAGAATAACAGCAGTACGTGGGGAGAATAGCAGCAGTATGTGGGGAGAATAACAGAAGTATGTGGGGAGAATAACAGCAGAACGTGGGGAGAAAAGCAGACTGGGGAGAATAGCAGCAGTATGTGGGGAGAATAACAGAAGTATGTGGGGAGAATAACAGCAGAACGTGGGGAGAGTAAAAGCAGCACTTGAGAATAACAGCAGTATGTGGGGAGAATAGCAGCAGCGCCTGGGAAGAATAACAGCAGCATCTGGGAAGAATAACAGAAGCAACTGGGAACAATAACAGCAGCACGTGGGGAGAATAGCAGCACGTGAGGAGAATACAGCAGCTGAGAATAATAACCACGGATGGTGAGATAACAGCAGCACGTGGACATACTGCAGACTGGTGGAGTGAGTACGCTGGCGATGTGTCGGAATGCGTCCCGGTCATTGATGTTCCTGGACATTTGCGTGGGATCAGTGGTGGAGTGGGATCAGTGGTGGAGTGGGATCAGTGGTGGAGTGGGATCAGTGGTGGAGTGGGATCAGTGGTGGAGTGGGATCAGTGGTGGAGTGGGATCAGTGGTGGAGTGGGATCAGTGGTGGAGTGGGATCAGTGGTGGAGTGGGATCAGTGGTTATGTTGTGGTATGCTGGCCAGAACATAACCTGCCAGAAAATCACATATTCAACTTATAGTACTGCTGGCTACTTATAAACAAACTTCCCCCCAATCTAACCTAAATTAGCCTAGCCTAACCTAACCCAAACTAACCTAGCCTAGCTTAACCTAACCTAGCCTAGCTTAACCTAACCTAGCCTAGCCTAGCCAAACCTAACTTAATCTAACCTAGCCTAATCTAACCTAAAATAACCTAACTTAACCAGACCTAGCTAGCCTAACTTAACCTAACCTACCCTTACCTAACCTAATCTAACCTAGCCTAACCTAGCCTAGCCTAGCCTAACATAACCTAGCCTAACGTAGCCTAACCTAACGTAGCCTAGCCTAACCTAGTCTAGCCTAACCTAGCCTAGCCGTTGCAAGGTTTCTCTTGATGTTAGCTTCATTATACCTTTCGATTTTACCCTCTGATTTAAGATAAACAAACCCATTTTATCCCAAAATGGTCTGCCGATGCAATGCCACAGATACACCTGTCTTTGATGAAGGTACAAGCTGGAAGGTGAAGGTACAAGCTGGAAGGTGAAGGTACAAGCTGGAAGGTGAAGGTACAAGCTGGAAGGTGAAGAGCAACACTGAGGGACAATGGACAGGAAATCACCTACGTGAGAAGCTCTCACTGACAGAAGGTGAGCTCTGTAGCTCTGTCTTTCCCTGAGGCATTCTCAAGCACTTAACAGTTATTGTTAACCGTACCCAGGCAAGATGCTGCTTGGGGCACCGAGGGAACACAAGAGATGGCAGCATCAAGACTTCAACATAGTTACGGTAATCTCTACTGAACACCAACACTATCAAAGCTTTCTCTTGAAAGAAGAGGTGGGAAGAGAGGCATCGGAAGACCAAATAGAGAGAGAGAGAGAGAGAGAGAGAGAGAGAGAGAGAGAGAGAGAGAGAGAGAGAGAGAGAGAGACACTTCAACATAACTGATGGAGGCGTCATTGCTGAGATTAAGAGCTATTAACGAAAAAGCAGAAAGGACTGACGCATTACTGTTGAAGAATGGAGGAATTAACGCAGGAGATCTGATGAATGGAGACATTAATGGAGGAGAAGTGAGGGATGGAGGAGTTAAGATACAAGTGAGGGATGGAGTGTGAAAGATGGAGACATCGATGGGTGACACACTGAGTGGTGACACAAGGAAGATTCGACTCCTGGGTGACACACTTTGTGGTGACATAAGACAGAATCGACCCCTGGCTGACACTGGATGGTGACACAAGGCAGATTCGACTCCTGGGTGACACTGGGTGGTGACACAAGGCAGACTCAACCCCCAGGGGTGACACACTGGGTAGTGACACGTCTATTGATTTACGAGGGGGAGGTGTCTCCCTGGTTGCTGGCCTACTGTCCACCAGGATAGATGGAGTAGCTACGGATACCCGGGGATAGATGGAGTATCTGCAGATGCGCTGGGATAATAACCGTGGATGTGCTGGGATAGACAAAGTTGCTGTGGATATACTGGGATACCTGAAGGACGTTTCAAGGGATCAACGTCCCAGCGGCCCGGTCCCAGACCAGACCTCCTGGTGGATCAAGGCCTGCAACCAGGCTGTTACTGCTGGCCTCACGCAGTCCAGCGTTCCCAGTAGCTCAGCTGTTTGAGTGTATACGAGCGATGAAAGTTCTCTGTACCTTTTCCAGATGGGATATTAATAGGAATAGTAATGGGACAGGGATAACTGTAGATGTGCTGGGATAGAGAGGCTAGTTGACGGGGCAGCAAAAAATATATTTTGTCAACAGTAGGGAGGTAAGAGTAGCAGGGATGTCTTCCTGAAGAAGCTGTATCAAGCGAAGCCAAGTTGGAGGAATGAAGAAAACTAGATTTCGTAGAAGTCGTCTTGTTAGCAAGGCCGTGGATAAGGGAGAGAGCGAGCTAGTCACTAGTGGAGAGGAGCGACTCTTAAGCTGGGGAACAGAAGGACTAAAGCTGTGGAAACTTTTAATAACTTTGCTGTGTACTAAGGTCTGTGTGGGACATCGACTACAACACAGAACCAAGACGAATACGGTAGGATCCATGAAGCAACAGACAAGGCGATAGTTAGACCACTATTCAAGGTAAGAATATTGTTCTTGTTGGGGATAGTTAGATTAAATTTATGAATGGGGCTTTTTGTTTAAAGAATACGAGTAGGAGGGAGAGAGTGTATACTTTCCTGAGGCTCAGATGCTCAATATTGTTAGCTGTCTTGGCAGCATTATGAAAGTTAATGGAATCAACTACATTATCTGCCTTAGTGCTGGAGGCAATGATGTTGGAAAATATACAAGCGAGGACCTGATTAGCAGATAAAGGACTTAATTAGGAATAAGGGAGGGATCCCTATATACCTCTGAAGAGTTTCGAAAGCTTTCCCATCTCCCGCGGTCCAGCAACGGGCCAGGCTTGTCTGGTGCTTGCCTGCAACATGTGGCACTTTTCCTGGGAATAGAGTTGCAAATGAATCATGGCTGTCCAGGACAAATGGTGTAAATTGCTATCTGGACAAAGACTAAGTCCGATTTATTGCCAACTGGGACCACTTCTATGGTGGGAATGACATGTATGCCATGGATGGGGTTCTTGTATCTACGTCCGGGATAACAGCTTCATCAAGTTCACTGGAGGAATCTGTCAGTGCTTTTAACTTGAAACAAATGTATAGGTGCTTGCTGGAAAAGAATGGAAAATGGAACTATAAAAAAACAGGACAGTGTGATTTGTCAGGCTTGTGATATTGTGGATTTTGGGGGATGCCAGTTGTCACGTAATGAGGTGGGATTATCGAATAACATTGGTCGTAAAAATTTGGTAGCATTAGGAGGTAATGGTCGCAGCAGAGCTTTTGGAGAGACAGTTACGCGAGTCAGATTTCTCAATATTTATTTCACAAACAGTCGTAGCACAATAGTCGTAGCACAATAGTCGTAGCACAATAGTCGTAGCACAACAGTCGTAGCACAATAGTCGTAGCACAATAGTCGTAGCACAATAGTCGTAGCACAATAGTCGTAGCACAACAGTCGTAGCACAACAGTCGTAGCACAATAGTCGTAGCACAACAGTCGTAGCACAATAGTCGTAGCACAACAGTCGTAGCACAACAGTCGTAGCACAATAGTCGTAGCACAATAGTCGTAGCACAATAGTCGTAGCACTAGAAACAAGATGGATGGGTTAAGATTAGTTGCATGTGCTGTCAATGTTGATACTTTGCAATAACTGAAGCAGAGTGTACCTTGACGAGTCAGACATGCCTGCCAAGCGCCACATTCAGCGGTGGCACAGGGATTCCATATTCAGGGGTGGCACAGGGGTTCCACATTCAGGGGTACAAGTTACTGCATGCTAAAACAAATGATGGAAGAGGGGGGAGGAGTGACGTTGTATGTCCGAGAACACTTCAACTGATGCATCACATCTGGTATGATCCAAAATGAGAAAATAGAAGGCTAAAATATCTTTTAGAGAGGAAACGAATTTACAGGCGTATCTACAGAGAAGAGGATCATATTAAGAGAGGATAAACAAGGCATAAAAACAGCTAAACGAGACTATGAAATTAAATTATATAAATGATTTAGAAAGCCGAAAAGTTGAGGAATTAAGTTACTTTTGCAATATTTGGGAATATTTATTGTGGATTTTTTTTTTGTCATAAAGTGGCTTCCTCAGTCCGGTACAGAGAAAAATGGTGAAAGGCGAGGAATGTAATCAGTCCCTCAACCTTGAGTCGATGTGTTCAGTACATCAGTACTGAGAAAAGTACAGCATATGTGTGGAGAAGTGGCTTGGTCATGGACCAGGCCGCGGGGGGCGCTGACCCCTCAAAATACCCTCCAGATATACTCCAGGTATATACTGCAGACAGGTGAGGTCAAGCAGCAGGAGGCGGGGTAACCAGTGGAAAAATCCACTATCGTTAGTAGGTCCGTGCGTATAGGCATAGTACTGTGGTAGGCAGAACTCGAAATAATGGAATTAGAGTGGATTAATTTAGATTTGAAAAATGTAAAATTACTGAAACACACTGCCCAGTAGAGTGATTGAAGGAAAAACAAATACACGAGTGAAAGGGGTTTTATTTGAGTAGTCTCTGCCTAACAACGGTTACTAGGGTCAGCGAGACTTATTCCTTAGGTAGCTTTAAGAGTTGGTTAGGCAAGTATGTGAGTGTGATGGGTTGAATTTAAGAATGACTTGCTAAGTGTGGGCTGCACTCTTTCTCCATTCTTATGGTCTGATGAACATTACCTCTCGATCGATAGCAGGATTCGAACCTGCGCACTCTGCATCAGAGTACACAGTATGTTTTAACTGCCTTTTGGGTTGCTCTAGTAACTTGCTGGGTAGCGTAGAGGTAGGTGAGATATGCGGCCGTTAACTAGCTTCGTCTTTATTGGAACAATGGGGTTCACAGTGGGCAGTCTGAGGTGTGCCGAAACCAGTCCTGGAGGGAAGTTTGTTACCTGGAAGGCCGCCGATCTAGGAGTGGGCATTGAGGGAAACTAGGCCCACAGCAGATTCGCTCCAAGGGGGGACTATGAGAAGTAGCAGTAGGCTTACTGTCTACAAGTACGTTTGGCACTTTAACGCAGAGTGCGCAGGTTCGAATCCTGCTGTAAAATGAGAGATAATGCTTGTAAGAAAAATCGCCCGTTTTGCGAATTATGTTCTTATGTTGCCACGACGGCCACTGCCGCTGCTGCCGCCGCCGCCTCCGTCGTCGCTTCCGTAGTCATCGCCGCCGTAGCCGCCGCCGCCGCCTCATCTCCCTGCCATGTTTGTCTCTGGAGCAGAGAGCGCTCCTGCTGATGCTTCACCGTTGCCATGGTGATGCTGACGCAGTTCCAAGAGGACTTAACTTGAAGCTTAACAACAAGAAGTAATTTAGTTACAACTCTGAGAGTTTGACAGTGTCAGCACTGCTGTCTCTGACAGTGGCAGTAGTGTCAGCACTGCTATCTCTGACAGTGGCAGTGTAGTGTCAGCACTGCTATCTCTGACAGTCTCAGTGTAGTGTCAGCACTGCTATCTCTGACAGTCTCAGTGTAGTGTCAGCACTGCTATCTCTGACAGTCTCAGTGTAGTGTCAGCACTGCTATCTCTGACAGTCTCAGTGTAGTGTCCACTATCTCTGACAGTCTCAGTGATAGTGTCAGCACTGCTATCTCTGACAGTTCCAGTGTAGTGTCAGCACAGCTATCTCTGACAGTCTCAGTGTAGTGTCAGCACTGCTATCTCTGACAGTCTCAGTGTAGTGTCAGCACTGCTATCTCTGACAGTCTCAGTGTAGTGTCAGCACTGCTATCTCTGACAGTCCAGTGTAGTGTCAGCACTGCTATCTCTGACAGTCTCAGTGTAGTGTCAGCACTGCTATCTCTGACAGTCTCAGTGTAGTGTCAGCACTGCTATCTCTGACAGTCTCAGTGTAGTGTCAGCACTGCTATCTCTGACAGTCTCAGTGTAGTGTCAGCACTGCTATCTCTGACAGTCTCAGTGTAGTGTCAGCACTGCTATCTCTGACAGTCTCAGTGTAGTGTCAGCACTGCTATCTCTGACAGTCTCAGTGTAGTGTCAGCACTGCTATCTCTGACAGTCTCAGTGTAGTGTCAGCACTGCTATCTCTGACAGTCTCAGTGTAGTGTCAGCACTGCTATCTCTGACAGTCTCAGTGTAGTGTCAGCACTGCTATCTCTGACAGTCTCAGTGTAGTGTCAGCACTGCTATCTCTGACAGTCTCAGTGTAGTGTCAGCACTGCTATCTCTGACAGTCTCAGTGTAGTGTCAGCACTGCTATCTCTGACAGTCTCAGTGTAGTGTCAGCACTGCTATCTCTGACAGTCTCAGTGTAGTGTCAGCACTGCTATCTCTGACAGTCTCAGTGTAGTGTCAGCACTGCTATCTCTGACAGTCTCAGTGTAGTGTCAGCACTGCTATCTCTGACAGTCTCAGTGTAGTGTCAGCACTGCTATCTCTGACAGTCTCAGTGTAGTGTCAGCACTGCTATCTCTGACAGTCTCAGTGTAGTGTCAGCACTGCTATCTCTGACAGTCTCAGTGTAGTGTCAGCACTGCTATCTCTGACAGTCTCAGTGTAGTGTCAGCACTGCTATCTCTGACAGTCTCAGTGTAGTGTCAGCACTGCTATCTCTGACAGTCTCAGTGTAGTGTCAGCACTGCTGTCTCTGACAGTCTCAGTGTAGTGTCAGCACTGCTGTCTCTGACAGTCTCAGTGTAGTGTCAGCACTGCTGTCTCTGACAGTCTCAGTGTAGTGTCAGCACTGCTGTCTCTGACAGTCTCAGTGTAGTGTCAGCACTGCTGTCTCTGACAGTCTCAGTGTAGTGTCAAATAGGTCAGTGTCTGATCTGTCTCCTGGGCAGTGACCTGGTCACTCGACAGTTGTCTGTGACATGGCCCCTCGTCAGTGGTCTGTGACCTGTCTCCTGGACAGTGACCTGGCCCCTTGACAGTGGTCCATGACCTGTCTCCTGGACAGTGAACCGTGACCTGGTACCTAGACAGTGGTCCATGACCTGGTACCAATACAGAGGTCCGTGACCTGGTGCCAAGACCTGGTCCGTGACCTGTCTCTGTAGCTCAATTCAAGGACCTGAAGGAATTTTGTAAAACTCGTAACGTAATGACCTGACAAAGAAACAAGTTGAAGACCCCCAGGGGGTCATTACCCAGAGAATAGAACCAGTTAGAGGAGCTGAAGGGATCTAACAGCCTTCAAATCCTGAAGACCTAGCCAAGGAACCAGCTAAAGGCCCTGGAGGGTGACATATAGGGAGCAGAAAGCATTATGAGGCACGTAAGTTCCCCCGTCTTCTAATAACATGTTCATTTTTCCACTATAATCTACCTTGTCCATAATTACTATCGCATTTGCTTTGTCTGTTTCGTAAGGTGAAGTCCAGGATCTTTCCTTAATTCATGGTATAACTTAACAAATCTTTGAAGACAATTGTGTTACAGATGTAACAACGATCACAGACGGACGAGACGTGAAGTCAAAGAGTCTGGGGAAGACTTGCTAGGAGTTAAGGGAGCTGAGGGGCGGGCGAGAAGCTTCTCTCACGTAAACAACCTCCTGAAGGGGCGCTGAAGGCGGGAATCAGACACCAGGGACGCATGCGGCTTCAATTGATCATAAGGCTTCAGGTAGGAGGGAGAGCGGTGGACGGGAGGGATGGGGTGCAATGGATAGTGATGGAGAGTAGGGGGTGGTAGGGGGATCTTAGGGAGGAGGGGAAGGAGGGAGAGTGATGGAGGTGAGGGGTGTAGGATGACAGGAACGGAGGGAGGTGTAAGGTGATAGGAGGAAGAAATATGATAATGAGAAAGGAGAGGAGAAAGCGTTGCTGACTAGAACATAAATATCGAAGGTACCTGGAGCTCTGGTCACAAACGTGGAGATCTGGTCACATACCTGGAGCTCTGGTCACAAACGTGGAGATCTGGTCACATACCTGGAGCTCTGGTCACATACCTCTAACTCTGCTCACATACCTGGAGCTCTGCTCACATACCTGGAGCTCTGCTCACATACCTGGATCTCTGCTCACATACCTGGAGCTCTGCTCACATACCTGGAGCTCTGCTCACATGTGTGTAAGGAAGACCGAAAAGTGTATGATGTCAAATAATGCGTGATCCCAATCATGCGTGATCCAAGTCATGCGTGATCCAAGTCATGCGTGATCCAAGTCATGCGTGATCCAAGTCATGCGTGATCCAAGTCATGCGTGATCCAAGTCATGCGTGATCCAAGTCATGCGTGATCCAAGTCATGCGTGATCCAAGTCATGCGTGATCCAAGTCATGCGTGATCCGAGAAGAGTTATTCCCTTTATCCCTGTCTACTGTACCTCAGCGCATATCAGAGGCCCAGTACGTAGCCGTTTTCAAGAAATGGATTAGGTACCACTCTACTCCCTATGGGACCCAGAAACTAATGACTAATCCCACCTGGAGGTCTAAGAGATGGAGATCAACCTCCCTTATAAAGGCCCAGAAGCTTTAGGTGCAGCTTTACCACTTTCCAGAAACCCAGGAGCTGTATGTCACCCTTAAGAGGTGGGGATAAATGGTATACAATACCAAAAATACAGAAAAATACTGTGAGGGACCTGGGAGTGGTAATGTCCGAGGATCTCACTTTCAAGGATCACAACAGTGCCACGATCACAACTGCAAAGAAAGTGATAGGATGGATAATGAGAACGTTCAAAACAAGAGATGCCAAGCTAATGATCCTTTTCAAATCACTTGTTCTCTCTAGGCTGGAATATTGCTGTACATTAACATCTCCGTTTAAAGCAGATGAAATTGCAGATCTAGAGTGTACAGAGAACCTGTACTGCACATATAAGTTCCATCAAACACCTCAACTACTGGGAACACTTGAAAGCATTTGCCTTGTACTCGCTGGAACGCAGGCGAGAGAGATATATCATAATCTACACTTGGAAAATTCTAGAAGGAATGGTCCCAAATCTGCACACAGAAATCACTCCCTACGAAAGTAAAAGACTGGGCAGACGGTGCAAAATACCCCCAATGAAAAGTAGGGGCACCAATGGTACATTAAAACACCATAAGTGTCCGGGGACCAAGATTGTTCAACAGACTCTCCACAATGCATAAGGGGAATTACCAATAGGCCCCTGGCTGCCTTCAAGAGGGAGCTGGACAGATACTTAAAGTCGGTGCCGGATCAGCCGGGCTGTGGTTCGTACGTTGGACTACGTACGGCCAGCAGTAACAGCTTGGTTGATCAGGCTCTGGTCTCCCGGAAGGTCTGGTCATTGAATACCTTCCAGGTAGACTCCAGGTAGAATACCGACACTGTGGACAAGTAGACACAAATGTAGTATAATGCGATCTTTTACTATCTCCATTTCGCCCACACGGTGGACTTTATCAAGACATAAACAGATGTTTGGTAGAGTAAAGTGGTGCCTTCACGGCCCAAAACCAGTCCAAATCATCCACTGTGGATGGTGGCCCACTGAAGTCCATCAGAAGAGGTATTAGTTTAGGTTAGGTAAGGCTTGTCAGGAAACAGGACAAGTGTTTCCTAAGACCCGCTGCCTAAATCACACAAGCTGAGAAGAGAGTTCACCCAGAGCAGAGGTGGAGGTGTTAGCACCACCAGGAGTAGCGAGAGAGAAGCAGGGCCGGCAGACACAACGTCCAGTGACTTGTACCAGCTGGAGCCTGACACGAACTGCGAAACAAGCCAGCAGGTAGTTAGCAGCATAAACAGCAATTAAAACTCTCCACCAACGAGCACAATGAGAGGCATAGTTGTTACATCCTACCTATGTCCTTTCGCTAATAAGTCAAATAATAAAATAAAACATGACATTTTCGTTTTAGCAATTAACGAAAAGCTCATCAATATAAAATTAGACCAAAAAGCAATATATGCAATATTTATTGCGTCCTTTTCAAAGGGCGCAACATGAGGTGAGATGCTGGGAGAGATGAGAGGTGCCGAGATGAATGTTGGAATGCTGTGAGAGATGAGAGGTGCTGTGAGAGATGAGAAGTGCTGTGAGAGATGAGAGGTGCTGTGAGAGTTGCTGTGTGTGGGGTGGCTCGCAGTGTCAACAATACGCGCGTTGATTGTCAATTGTTCAGGCAATATTGGGTATTCTGACTGTCGTGGGGTGAGAGGAGGGGCAGGGATGTGGGGTGAGGGAGGGGAGAGAGAGGAGGGAGGGGGAATTGCAGGGCTTGTGTGACATGTCCGACAAATTGCATTCTGTATTAAACTTTATTAGTGTATGTGTGTGTGTGTGTGTGTGTGTGTACTCTGAAGATATAACATTTCTGAAAATCTAGCCAGAGAGAGAGAGAGAGAGAGAGAGAGAGAGAGAGAGAGAGAGAGGGGAGACGGAGGGGGGGAGGGGAGCCTGAACGTCTGTACTGGGAAACAAATTTATCGACGATGCTATAAAAATATCAATAAAAATATCCGATAGCCATTGAATCGTCCAGAATTCGCAAAAAACAACCACAATAACACTTCTGTCAGCCCACCCCAGGACACCACAGCCATCCCCACAACCGTCCCCCCGCCCCGCAACCCCCACCCCGGAAACAACCCCCGGATTTTTCGAAGGCTCACTCCCGTTTTCTCAAACTCCCAAGTTGTGAGAAATTTCCTCTAACTTGGATCACAACCTCGTTACTTCAAACACAAGGGTTTCCCTTCCCTCCAGTGAGGAAGGGGGCGAGGCTCTGTTACAACAGTAAGGGAGTGGAAGAGAGGGTTCTAACAGTAAGGGAGTGGGGGAGGGGTTCTAACAGTAAGGGAGTGGGGGAGGAGTTCTAACAGTAAGGGAGTGAGGGAGGGGTTCTAACAGTAAGGGAGTGGGGGAGGGGTTCTAACAGTAAGGTAGTGGGGGAGGAGTTCTAACAGTAAGGGAGTGGGGGAGGGGTTATAATAGTAAGGGAGTGGGGAGGGGTTCTAACAGTAAGGGAGTGGGGGAGGGGTTCTAACAGTAAGGGAGTGGGAGAGGGGTTCTAACAGTAAGGGAGTGGGGGAGGAGTTCTAACAGTAAGGGAGTGGGAGAGGGGTTCTAACAGTAAAGGAGTGGGGGAGGGGTTCTAACAGTAAGGGAGTGGGGGAATTTCGACAGTTAGAACGCAGGTGGATTCTGGTTATTTTCGACCCCCTCCCTCCCTCTCCTACCCCCTCCGGGATTTTCAACAGATCAGACAATCGTAGCATTTCTAGCACGGTAGAAAGGTGACCTTACGTTCAACGCAGGGGAAACGTCGCTTCATTCAACACGGGAGAAACAAAATTTAGATTTTTTTTTTAGATTCTGCCACCCGTGTACATGGGTTACCCCCTGTGTACACGGGTCACTCCTGTGTACACGGGTCACCCCGTGTGTACACGGATCACCCCCCGTGTACATGGGTCAACCCCGTGTACATGGGTCAACCCCGTGTACATGGGTCATCCCCTGTGTACACGGGTCAATGTATACACGGATCACCCCCCTGTGTACACGGGTCACCCCCTGTGTACACGGGTCATCCCCTTTGTACACGGGTCACCCCCCGTGTACACGGGTCACCTTGCATACACAGGTCCACCCCTCTTATGTACGCAGAATTCCCCCAATGTAGATGAACACGGGGTCACCCCTTGCGTACACCGGGTGTCTAAGGAGCATCAGACTCGACCCGAGGAAGTGGAGTGCAGCGCCAACTCATCGGATCATGAGCTCCGATTTTTTCCCTAACTCCCGAGGGCTTGTGTACGTCCCCTCTTGATCCGGGGAATTGGAGTCACTCCCCATTTCTTCGGATCAAACCTGATTATCTCCCAGAGTTGACAGATCAGTCGAATCATTATTCAGTAAACTGATTAATTAGGATGTTAAATGACGTGTTTGAGTGACAGGGTTACCATGTGTTCAAACAGGGGGTGCCACGTTTTCGAACAGGGAGTGCCACGTGTTCAAACAGGGGTGACACGTGTTCATACAGGGGTGCTACGTGTTTATGTAGAGGGTGTCACGTGTTCATACAGGAGTGCCACGTGTTCAAACAGGGGGTGCCACGTGTTCAAACAGGGGGTGCCACGTGTTCAAACAGGTGTGCCACGTGCTTATGTAGAGGGTGCCACGTGTTCATACAGGGGTGCCACGTGTTCAAACAGGAGTGCCACGTTTCAAACTGGGGGTACCACGTGTTCAAACAGGGGGTGCCACGTGTTCAAACAGGGGGTGCCACGTGTTCAAACAGGTGTGCCACGTGTTCATGTAAAGGGTGTCACGTGTTCATACAGGGATGCCACGTGTTCAAACAGGGAGGGCCACGTGTTCAAACAGGGATGCCACGTGTTCATACAGGGGTGCCACGTGTTCAAACAGGGGTGTCACGAGGGGTGATTGCAGTGTGACTTTATAAATGGTCCAAGACGGACCGAAACGGGTGGTGGCAGGAGTACCAACTGATCGAGTGGTGGCAGGGGTACCAATCGCTCGAGTTGTGGCAGGAGTGCCAACTGCTCGAGTGGTGGCAGGAGTGCCAACTCTTCGAGTAGTGGCAGGAGTACCAATTTCTCGAGTGGTGGCAGGAGTACCAACTGTTCGAGTGGTGGCAGGAGTACCAACTGTTCGAGTGGTGGCAGGAGTACCAACTACTCGTGTGGTGGCAGGAGTACCAACTGTTATGTTGAATTATTGGATTACCAGGATAAAGGAAGGTAAGAATGCGGCAGAGGCAGAACTACGGGAAATATCTGAGATCTTCAGTGTTGGCAACCCACGGTGATACAATATATCTTGGGAATCCCTTCCACCTTAATGTATCGGTCCAACGAACAACCCGAAGGCAGTTTTGAGCACTGGGGGAACTGTAAGCTGTCACTGTTGTCTGTCAGGGAAGGTAGTGTGTGTATGTGCGTGTTACTCACCTAATTGTGGTTGCAGGGGTCGATTCATAGCTCCTGGCCCCGCCTCTTCACTGGTCGCTACTTGGTCACTGCCTCCCTGCTCCTTGAGCTTCATCTTACCTCTTCTTAAAGCTATGTATGGATCTTGCCTCACTACATCACTTTCCAGACTATTCCACTCCGGACAACTCTGTGACTGAAGAAATACTTCCTAATATCCCTGTGACTCATTTGAGTCCTCAACTTCCAATTGTGACCCCTTGTTGCAGTGTCCCATCTCTGGAAAATCCTGTCCCTGTCCACCTTGTCGATTCCTCTCAGTATTTTATATGTTGTTATCATATCCCCCTTATTTCTCCTGTTCTCTAGTGTCCTCCAGTGTGTGTGTGTGTGTGTGTGTGTGTGTGTGTGTGTGTGTGTATGGTTTCTTGCTTCTTGGAGGCCATCATGCATATTCCTAAAAATACAGTAAAACTAATTTGCCTCCCTCAAATCCTCATCTAATTCTACTTTTCTGTCACCCTGAGGTTAAAGTACTTCCTAACTTCTCTATTCCTCATACAAATTCAATATAAGCAAACCACGGTACGGGTGGGGGCTTGAACTCGCGGCAAGTATGTTGTAAAACTCCAGGGTTTGTTTTCAATTGTGTTATTAATAGATCCAATATAATTTAACATCCCATAGCTTGTACCTGTGTCTCTCTGTTCCTGATCCTTGAGTTGCAAATAGGAGGTACACATGGATGTTTTATGGCCGGATTTTGCAAAAAGGTATTTGTCAAAAGTTGAGCACAAAAAAGTAGTTGTAGAAAGCAGAGCAAAATCTGGGAATAGCAGAGTAGACAGGTGAGTACCCCAAGGCACGTTCCTGGCGCCTTTGCTGTTTCTTAACCTCACAGCAGACGTAAATTAACTCACTAGGAACAGTTCCACATCAACATTTGCGAATGATACCAAAATAAGAGTGAATATCGCCTTAGTAGAAACCATGAAAAAAACTGTAAGATGTTAACAAAGTTTTCCAGTGGGCAATGGAGAATAATGTGAAAGTATACAAAAATGCATACTTTCTGTATACAAAATGCAAGATCTTATTTTCTAGTGATTATCATCAGCAATTCTGTCTGTTTCTCTCTCTCTCTTCCCCTTTCACTTTCCATCTTCCAGTATGCCCCTTCCCCTCGCCTCCCCTCCCTCCACAGTCACCTCCCAATCTCTAACTACCACGCCTCTCCTAACTCGTGGCTGCACCTTCCCTAATGATCCTAATCCCATCACTGACCCTTACCTCTCCTGTCTTCGGTTCCTTAACCATTTCCACTATAGTTCCTTGCTCATTTTCCCCTTACCCCATCTTCTATTCCTTATCACAGTGAAGACAGTTAAGATGAATTAGCTAGCAGAAAAACGTATAACTTGGGCGATGAAACTCTTAAATCACGTCAATACCACCTCCTCATGTCACTGCCACCCACCTGCCGTCACCGCCACCCGCCTGCCGTCACTGCCACCCGCCTGCCGTCACTGCCACCCGCCTGCCGTCACTGCCACCCGCCTGCCGTCACTGCCACACAGTATGCCATCATATAATACACGGTATATACGCTAACCTATCCGATGCATTACCAGAGTGAATTTGTATATATACAACTAATTTGCTCCTTAGATGAGCCACATTAAAAGCACTCGATTGCTAGCGCACTCAGCTCACACAATGAGGTCCGTGGTTCGATCCCTGGTACGGGCGGAAACATTAGGACGTGCGTCCTTAATTAAGACACTTGCTGTGGCAGTAAAACAGTACCTGGGTGTAAGCCGACTGGTGTGGGTCGCATCCTGGGGATAAAATTTACGTAATTTGCCCGAAATGTCACTGATGTCAGCAAGGCCTGTATACCCTGTACCTGTAGAACTATTATTATTATTATTATTATAAATAATAGTGAGCTTCAATAAACTAAACCTGTTGCATCATGTAAAATTTATAATTATCTACATATGTAAGTTTTTTTTGCTTTATTTAATGTTAATATTAATATTCAGGGAAACCGGCAGGCCGGACTTGAGTCCTGGAGATGGGAAGTACAGTGTCTGCACTCTGAAGGAGGGATGTTAATGTTGCAATTTTATAACTGTAGTGTAAAGCACCTCTCTGGCAAGACAGTGATGGAGTGAATGATGATGAAAGTTTTTCTTTTTCGGGCCACCCTGCCTTGGTGGGAATCGGCCGATGTGTTAATAAAAAAAAATAATAAAAAAAAAAATACGCGTGGCACTACTACAGCGTCTGGGCGTTGCAACCAGGGGTGTTGCAGCCAGGGGTGTTATATCCAAGGGTGTTGCAGCCAGGGGTGTTATATCCAAGGGTGTTGCAGCCAGGGGTGTTGCAGCCAGGGGTGTTGCAGCCAGGGGTGTTGCAGCCAGGGGTGTTGCAGCCAGGGGTGTTTCACCCAGGGGTGTTGCAACCAGGGTTGTTGCATCCAAGGGTGTTGCAGCCAGTAGTGCTACAGCCATGGGTGTTGCAGCCAGGGGTGTTACAACCATCATATCATGAACACTCTTGTCCTACTAACGAGTTTCATAAATATATTCTCCAGGTAATTTCCAATAATTACTGTGAATTTATTAAAGTAGGATAGACTTATATTCTTTTAGCAGTCTAATTAAGTAGATTAAAGCAAAGAACAAGTGTTAATAAATTATCTTCTATAATTTATGGCGTTTATTGATTTGCGATAAAACTATGAAATTTTATTTGTTTAATAATTATAATTACTATTTCTGAATTAGCGTTTCCTTGTTTACATACCGTTTTGATAATGGACCTTAAGCACCATATGGGAGTTATTTCCCAAAATAAATATAAATTATTAAGTTTGCTGTGAGACATAAGGTATTTTCACCTGATCCTTTAGGAGAAATCTCATTACAAAACAAGTGTTGGAAACTTGGTGGGCAGTTGGGTATACCTAACAGGAAGAGAATTAACATGTTGCAGGTAAAAGCTTTAACTCGGGAAACTGGATAGTGAGCGTCGGTGGTGTTCGATGGGCCTCGTTCTCTTGCTTTAACTAGAGTTAAGATCTCTGCATGATGAGGGGCGAGTACTGTGTAAGAGATATGTTTCAGTCTTTCTCAAAATGTTTCTCACAAAGGGAAGAGTGAGCTGGAAACAGAGACTTGCTTGCTCAGAGTTCAGAACACTGATTGCTGGTCCGTGATGAATGTTCAACAGTCTGGTTAACCAGGTTATCAGCCTGGTTAATCGGGTCATCCACTGGGAGGCCTGGACTGGGATCTGGCCGCGGGGGCGCTGACCCCAATAAACTGTCTTCAGGTTGAGCCAATCCCTTCTCTGCCTTCCCTACTCAGTCCCTCCTCTCCCTACACAGCCTTTCGTTTCCTAAACAGCATCTTCCCTCCCACACAGCCCCATACACTCTATCCCCCACACAGAGCCTCCATTACTCTGCATATAGTGGGGGGGGGTTCTATCATGCCTGTTAGCATGTTTTATATATCCTTTCCTCGTCCACACAGACCTCTCCTTTCCCCATATACCAACATTCTCCAGGACAGCCACACCTTCTCTCCACAGTCCCTCCATCCCTCCCCTTCCCCTCTTACCAGCCCTCCCCTTCCCCTCCTACCAGCCCTCCCCTTCCCCTCTTACCAGCCCTTTCCTCATGATCCGAAATCAATAAGGATTAAATCAAGGCCGTAAAAGGAGACTGTAATGAGCTGGCAGACTTTTAATCTCTTCACCATTAAGGGGCCGAGGCAGTGGCCAGCCTGTCTGTCAGCCTGTCTGTCTGCCTGCCCCTTTCACTTGTGAGGGGGAAATATATATATATAATATACTCATAGGTTAAGTTTGGTAAGATTTGTCAGGAAAGAGGACAAGTGTTTCCTGACGTGAGTCTTAGTCATATGATGACCCGCCGCTGGAGCTATTGGTCATCTGACCAAGGCCTTTCGCCGGCTTACCAGTCCACCCCTTTAAAAAAAATTATGATTAAACCATTTTTTTAGGTCTCATATTCATCACAGTATATGAGAACGATGCCACAATAAGCAGGATACAAACAGATTGAAACTTCAATAAAAGTTAAACGGCTGCTGGAGTTCAATCCCAGTAAGCAAGAAGTTTTGACGCATATTCTAATATCTGGTGGTGTGCTCGTGTGTCTTTTTCTTAACCATTCTGGGTAGAAGAAGGAAGATTTAAAGATGTACACAAGATGTATGTAATGTCCGGCTGAGGATCAGTTATACTTACCACGGAACGAGTGGAGTTTCAACCCATGTCGAGTGTCCTAAAATTCCCAGGGCAGTACACTTGTATACAGCACTCATATATATGCTATAATATATATATATATATATATATATATATATATATATATATATATATATATATATATATGTGTGTGTGTGTGTGTGTGTGTGTGTGTGTGTGTGTGTGTATAGGTGAGGGGGGGGTCAGCAAAATGGTCCACATATCCTCCTTGTGGCGTCCAACTTTTAATTTTGGCAAAAGTTAAAATTAGATCGAATGTAACTCAGGTAACAACCTTACAAAGTCTGCTCGAGACGAAGGTAGCAAGACCACCTTCCAGGTGGTAAGACCACCTGCCAGGTGGTAAGATCACCTGCCAGGTGGTAAGATCACCTGCCAGGTGGTAAGATCACCTGCCAGGTGGTTAGATCACCTGCCGGGTGGTAAGATCATCTGTCAGGTGGTAAGATCACCTGCCAGGTAGCAAGACCACCTGCCTGGTGGGAAGATCAGCTGGTGGAACCAGCTGGGAGATGACAGTGAAGTACAAACTCGGTGATAAACTGAAAGATCATCAATTTCATTTTAGAATTGTTTTAATCGCGACATCAAAATTCTTGAGACATCAGGAGTGTCGTGACATCGAGCCAGCTGTAACATGACAACACATCAAACCAACTTATTACATCATAGCATACGTAACATCAACCTGTGTGACATCATTCCACCTGTGACGTCACAACATACGTAACATCAACGTGTGTGACATCAGTGATTGGTTGCTGAAGCTGCTGCTTCAGTGGTTCCTGAAGTCCGGTCCCCACTGCGTCTATCACTACTCACGTCAAACTCTGTGACCAACTATAGACCTCTTTAAGCCCTCTTCCACTTCTTTTGCCTCGTCTAAGACCTCTTCATGTCGTCTTCCACTTCCTTTGCCTCGTCTAAGACCTCTTCATGTCGTCTTCAACTTCCTTTGCCTCGTCTAAGACCTCTTCATGTCGTCTTCAACTTCCTTTGCCTCGTCTAAGACCTCTTCCTATACCTCTAAAGCATCTTCACCTGTCTTCCCGCTTTTTTTCACCTCTAAGACCGCTTTACCTCCTCTTTAAGACCCTCTTCTTTTTATCGCCTCGCTCAGCCGAGGAAGGTGAGCCAAGTTTTCCTGAGCCAAGTCTTTTATGACCTTGATTCCAGGTGACGGACTGTGTCCTTGATTTCAGGTGACGGACTGTGTCCTTGATTCCAGGTGACGGACTGTGTCCTTGATTCCAGGTGACGGACTGTGTCCTTGATTCCAGGTGACGGACTGTGTCCTGATTCTGGAGGACTGTGTCCTTGATTCCAGGTGACGGACTGTGTCCTTGATTCCAGGTGACGGACTGTGTCCTTGATTCCAGGTGACGGACTGTGTCCTTGATTCTGGTGACGGACTGTGTCCTTGATTCCAGGTGACGGACTGTGTCCTTGATTCCAGGTGACGGACTGTGTCCTTGATTCCAGGTGACGGACTGTGTCCTTGATTCCAGGTGACGGACTGTGTCCTTGATTCCAGGTGACGGACTGTGTCCTTGATTCCAGGTGACGGACTGTGTCCTTGATTCCAGGTGACGGACTGTGTCCTTGATTCCAGGTGACGGACTGTGTTCTTGATTCCAGGTGACGGACGTGTCCTTGATTCCAGGTGACGGACTGTGTCCTTGATTCCAGGTGACGGACTGTGTCCTTGATTCCAGGTGACGGACTGTGTCCTTGATTCCAGGTGACGGACTGTGTCCTTGATTCCAGGTGACGGACTGTGTTGTGGTGAACAGTCTTAGTTCACTAAGTCAGTCTGTCAGTTTCCTGTCGCTTCCAGTTACTATTTGAAATTTATTTTCTCTCGAGTTGAAATTTAAGTTAGGTTAGGTTATGTTGATAAGCTAATTTAGGTTAGAGTGATTTAAGTTAGGTTGGATTAGCTTTAATTAAGCTAGGCTAAGATGGGTTAGGTTTGGCTGGGTTAGGTTAGGTTTATTTAGGATAAACTAATTTAGGTTAGGTTGATTTAAGTTATGTTGGATTAGCTTTAAGTTATGCTAGGATGGGTTGGGTTAAGTTATATAAGCCCTTGAATATGTCTTACAATGAAATGATTGAAATAAATGCCAACGTTCAAATCTGAACTTCGACTGTGGGCTATAAGAGAGACCTGGAACCTGTACTCACTTGTTTGTGATTAGTGGGGATCGAGTCGAGGCTCCTGGCCGTGTTTCGTAGCCTCGTACAACAGATCCGAGCAATTTCTTGCCATGTCGGGCCCTGTTGTATGTTTATGTACGACATTTTACATGACACTATTCATTTTACCAGGCGACCTGGAACCTGTGTAACCTGGTAGTCCTTTGACCTGGGACCCTGGAAGACGATGGTGGGTGTTACTACAGCGCTATCAGAAACAGCTCACACATCTGCGAAACTCCTGAATATCGCATCCAGCGTAATTTGCGATGAAGATTTCAGGATAAACTTCAGGCCTGATCGTCGTCCGTATGAGTGGCAGGGGCTAGGGAGTAGAGGATAGATAAATCACAGGAGTGGATGGTGGTGAGGGAGGGGATGTAAGAAGTCATTCGTTGAAGGGGTGGCAGGGGCTAGGAGTGGAGCCAAGTCTTGTGTGTGTGTGACAGGAGCCGGAGAAAACGAGAAGTCGTGTCGTCCGTGGCAAGAGCTAGGAATCAGACCGTCCGTGGGAGTGGCAGAGACTGGGGGGTAGAGACCATATTTTGAAAGGCAGAGACCGGGGTTCAATTTCCCCCCTGGCTGGAGCCAAGGCAGCCACAATTCAGACCAACAATACTCAAACCACAAAGACCAAATGAATTATCCAGGTGACCTGCAAACGCAATTACCAAGTTAATTTAACCTCTGATGGGAAAGCTTCCTGGTAAATACCGTTTCTTTTCCGGAGCGTTCTTTCAGCTGCAGAAATTATTATTGTGATATTCCTGGAACATAAGACTGCTGGGAAATAAAATATCTCTGAAGCAAGAGATGAAGATGTATGCAGAGAAAGTGAAGGCAGGCGTGGTGCTGGAAGTTCTGCAACAGCTGTTTCAGCACTAGGTATGGAAACCTAGTTGTTGCTAACAACAGAGGGATTGCAGGATTGTTGGATCCCACCCGCTGGTAACCGAAGACTGAGACACTTGTGCAGTATTTGGTAATCTTTACTGAGGAAACGTTTCATCACACAGTGGTTTCATCAGTCCAATACAAAGAAGAACGGTGGAAAAAAGAGGAGTTTGAGGTAATCAGTCCCTCAGTAAATTGTTATTAAAGTGTGTTAAGAAAGTGTCGTCAAGTGGTCCTCACAGAGGGAACTACCAAACATCTGCTATTCAATATTCGTGAGACGTATATACTTCCCTCACACTATTCATGCAGGTCGTAGTAAATATACAGCTCTAATTATATATTCCTCAAACTTTTACACCAATACGGTTTCAAGACCAGTCACCGAAACAGTGTATGTACTTCTAACTGTCGTCAGTTTGCTAGATGACGTGGCCAGGAATAGTCTACCACCTCTGATGATTGTATTTTTTTTTTGGAGGGGGGAGGGGGATTGGGGCTGCTGTGATAACTTGAGTGTTAGTACATAATTCCGAAAGGATCTTAAAATAATTCCTTTCCCTTCTATGTTCTTATTGTCTAATTAGCAGTCTTGGTTCAAATTCAGTATTACAGATCAAGGTTAAGGTCACAGTTCAAGGTTAAGGTCACAGTTCAAGGTTAAGGTCACCGCTTCAAGGCCACAGCTTAGTGATAAGATTCTATGCAACAATAGTGAAATTTCACCAACCTGTGCTAGTAATAATAATAATAATATTACTAATAATTTATTTATTATTATTATTATTTATCTAATTTCTTATTTAATTTATATGAAGCACTGAACTATAAGGGTCGTCTAGCGCACGGAGCTGTGGAAACTCAAACGTCCACCTGCCTATCCTGCTATAGTCAAGCTATCTAACTATACTTACTGATTAGACATTCAGTATGGAGAAGAAATAAAGAAAATATCTGAAGTTTAGTAATGTTCACGTGAGCCTGGCACTGATGTTATTCATGTGAGCCTGGCACTGATGTTATTCATGTGAGCCTGGCACTGATGTTATTCATGTGAACCTGGCACTGATGTTATTCATGTGAACCTGGCACTGATGTTATTCATGTGAACCTGGCACTGATGTTATTCATGTGAGCCTGGCACTGATGTTATTCACGTGAGCCTGGCACTGATGTTATTCATGTGGGCCTGGCACTGATGTTATTCATGTGAGCCTGGCACTGATGTTATTCATGTGAGCCTGGCAGTGATATACCGGGGTGTCGCAGCTCAACATATGAGCCTCTAGGGGCTTCACAAACTACTGTTAAGTTGATATACATAATATTTATGATATACAAGTGTTGCTGGTGCAGCAGTTAGTCAGGGCTGCTAAGTCGAAGGCCTTTCCCTTTGTAAGGCAATCCGCTGATAAATTGCCTATCCCAGCTAAACTACCTCACTGGACGCTCTCCATGAATATATTTCATTGACTTTGTTGTTTTTCAGAGATATTTCTTGGACTTTATACGCGTTTCTGTATACGTGTTAACGAAAGATGTTTCGCATATGACTACTCACACGAGGACACTGAGTCTAATATGTTGAAAATGATGAAATACATACAAGTTCATGAGTAAGACACATATGCAACAGTTGAGTATCATTAGACACCCAACTGCTGCACATGTGTCTTACTAATCAACAGAGTCTTCTACATCGGAAGTGGAATACTCTTACGTCTGACTCATAGTTGGATATTATCCGAAATTACTTAATTCCCCGATACCTTCCAGAAATACCAATAGAATATGATCCTTCCCTGAGCTATCTCAGGGACCTGTTTACCTTGGTTATTCCTCAAGTACTGAGGTAACTATGACGGTAATCTTAGTGTGAGAATGAACGTTCTCGCAACCGTCATAATTCCTTTATTTATACCCGATCTAAGCTTATATACGCACTTTAACATGTGCTGTAAGCCTATAACTTGTAAGACCTGACTTCCAGGGCCACTAGACCTGACTTCCAGGGCCACGACTAGACCTGACCTCCAGGGCCACGACTAGACATGATCTCCAGGGTCACGACTACACCTGCCCACCAGGGCCACGACTAGACCTGACCTCCAGTGCTACGACTAGACCTGGCTTTCAGGGCTACTACTAGGCCTGACCTCCAGGGCCAAAGCGACTTTTATGTCAGAGAAATAAATCTTTTTTCTCTGTATTCCTCGTCTCTCATTTTTTTCTGCGATCCTGCCTTCATCCTTCTCTTCTTCCTCCACTCCACTCTCCTTCAATCCCTCCATTATCCTCTTCCTCCACCCCCCTCCTTAATCTTCTTCCTTCATCCCCCTCTCCTTAAATCTCTTATCTTCCTCCATCCCTCTTTTATCCCTCTCTTATTCCTCCATCCTTCTTTCATCCCTCTTTTATCACTCCTTCCTCCATTCCACATAATTTTTCTTCCATCCCTCCTCTATCCCTTCCCTTCCCATCCTTCCTCCAGTCCTTCCCCGTCCCATTCCTCTTCCATCCCCTCTCATCCCAGCCTCCCTCCCTTCAACCTTCTTCCCGTCCCATCCTTCTATCCTTGCTCCCTCCCATCCCTATCCCTCCCCTCTCATCCCTCCCATCTCAAGTTGTCCCAAGTGCCGAAATATTTTTCAGTGAACGCCATAATTTCCGCTTTTAAACAGCTGGTAAAAACGTCTCAACGGAAGGGGGGCAACTTACCCCAAGTTGTTTAATAATTCAATAAGTTGGGAGACAAAGTTCCACCATTATTCTAAAAAGATACTTTGGAAGTGAGTGTGAGGGCATGTGCGAAACCGCTCAAGTCTGAAACAAGAACAGCCTAGTTTGTCAAGATTCCTCCCACTTTGCATACAAATTACCATATTACGACGCGGAAAGCCAAAAATGCGACGATGATTTAAGGAGAAGCGATGAAAACTTTTACGTCAAAGTTTGCGTTTGTTTTGCATTAAAAAAAAAGGAGGGGGAGGGGCGTTTTGAAGGGGAGGGGGAGGAAGATGGGGGAGACAAAAATAGGAGGGTAATTTACATTCCCCTTTCAAATAAAAGAGGCATTGGTAAAGGGTTCCTTCTTTGTTTTTTGTAATTTTTTTTGCTCCCCTCTGAGGAGCGTAAGTAATAGTGGGGTGATAACGATACCAGATGTTGGGGGGTTGTTTGGGAGAGAGCTGGACTCTGTTGGTAACGACCCTACTACGCTTAACGACCCCAACACAGCCTGATACTAAGCTTAACGACACCACCACAGAATGGTACTTCGCTTAACGACTCGCATCATAACCTGATGCTTCGCTTAACGACCCCAGCACCAACAGACGCAGTGTCCTTAACGACCCCACCACAGCCTGATACTACCCTTAACGACCCTATTACAAAAGACACCATTAATGCATAACGAATTCACCTCACCAGACACTGCTTTTTACAGCAATTAACGATCCTGCCACAGTCACTGCTCTTAACATGACCACAGTCACTGCTCTTAACATCACTACAGTCACTGCTCTTAACATCACTACAGTCACTGCTCTTAACATCACTACAGTCACTGCTCTTAACATCACTACAGTCACTGCTCTTAACATCACTAGTGTCAGTCACTGCTCTTAACATCACTAGTGTCAGTCACTGCTCTTAACTTATTTAATATTTAATCTTTTTCTATTTAATACCCATTGTACAATAAACATTCCCTTATATATTGAACATAGTCATTTTAATTTTAAAAATATCGGATTCGACCAAAATTCTGGTATCGTCTCATTCCTATATATATATATATATATATATATATATATATATATATATATATAGTGAAACAAAAAAATTTGTCTGAGGCTTACAGGAAATCAATACTACTGCCTCATTAGAGACAATGGAACGTGGACACTCTCTCTCTCCATTGTCCTTGATCAAGCACCATTGCTTTCCTCAGAAAGGATGTCCACAAAAGCTTTTTTTCACGCTAGTTTTTACTGCATGTGTTAAGTCACGTGGTCCTGTGATTCCTTAGCATATGTACACAAACACACACAAACACACACACATACACACACACACGTGTGAACCAAGAAACACTGAACCAGGAAACACTTTGCCAGGAAACACTGTGAACCAGGAAATACTATGAACTAGGAATCAACATTGTTCATAATACAAAATTAGGATAGATTATTAATCTTTCTCATTGTAATGCCCGCAATGCACAGCATATTAGGGGCTTTTGGCATGGACATCTCATTTATACCTATGTATCATGTCTACCTAACTATGTATCATTGTACCATGTCTAAATAAACTATTATTATTATTATTATTATACAGTATACGATATCTCACCCTTCCCATCCCCCTGCTCTTAACACCTCTCTCTCCCCTGTACGTAAAAAACAGCTGATTTTCCTTAAACCTTTAACTGCACAATTAAGAAGGCGCCTGGTTCCATTAATTGATTTTGTCACGATTTCTGTTCTTTTTTTTAGAAAGATTATCACACACGTCACTTAATGGAGATAAATTATCTACCACACGTCATATAACTGAGAGGTTATCTATCACTACATTGTTGTTAAGTGTTGCAATATGGGGAATATTGTTGTCAAGTGTTGCAATATGTGGAATATAGTTGTGAAATGTTGCAGGATATTTAATATATTTCAACTAGTTTTACTATTGCAAATTTATGCAAAAAAATTATTTCAGTTTTGGTGTAAATTAATGCAATAATTTATTTTTCAGTGTATAATGCTGGCTGAACAATTCCCAAGAATAATCCTTTGAGTAATAATTTATAATGTGAATTTTTCAATAATTATTTCCCTGGAAACGGATGAATTATTAAGATTTCATGTATATCAGTGGATTATCAGTATGATAATTCTTTTCATTATTCTAATTTGATGTGTGTGATACATTACCTTAATTTCAGATCTAATGTTTAATTGCTCTTTTTACCCGAGCAGAAGTGCGGTGTTTATTAAACACGTTTTATACTCATTGTTCAAACTACGGTTTGTGTTTACCCATATAATGTGAATACTTTTCAAGAGTATTTTCTAGAAAAGCTCAGACCTGTACAACACAATTGTCCTTAAAGATTTGTTAAGTTATACCATGAATTAAGAAAGATCCTGGACTTCACCTTACGAAATAAAGCAAATGCGATAGTAATTATGGACAAGGTAGATTATAGTTGAAAATTAACATATTAGGAGAAAGGGAAACTCACGCGTTTAATATTAAATATTTCTTCCAGCTTTTGGGTAATGTTCCTCAGACTGATTAAAACTATATGAGCGTAGTGTGTACTTCAGCAGTCTTCTCTATATACAAATAATTTAACTAAGTGTCATGCTCTTTTCTTCAGAATATGTCTACGACTGTTTTTCACAGATGTGGTCTATTACAATTTTGTGATAGTCACCGTCACCGTGACTATCACAAAATTGTAATATAGTAATATATATCGTCCACAGGAGCTGCAGAGCTGCAGTCCCCCCCAGATGCTCACTGTCAGACGTATGACTTCATCAACCTACGCTAAAATAATTTGCAACTGACAAATATATTACAGGAAAAATCTGTTGTATGTTGTTTTCAATGTATTTATAAGCGAATTTTATTTTTTTTTGGTTGAAACGAGATAAAAAAATATTAAAAATAGAATTTTGATACTAGTTTAAGTACTATTCTCGAGCAGATGGTACACTATCTCATTTTGCGTCACTGACTGATAAACTGTATTTTGTTTTCTGTATTATGTATTTTGTATTTTAAATAGGTAATTTTTTTTTGCATCAACATTACTACCTCACACATAGTGTTATCTACATATACATGTTGTATTACTTTGCAATGTTGAAAACAATGTAATTTTATGTATCACATTAAATCTTAAATAGTACTAAGTTGTACAGTACTTAACAATATTACATGTATTATAGAAATACTGCGTTGTTCTTGTTGTTAATATTATTATCTTGATGGGGGAGCGTTAAACCCGTAAGGATTATACAGCGCCTGTTGGGAGGGGGGAGAGGAGGTATTCAGGCTCAATTCAGGGAACTGGAGCACAGATCCAATTCCCTGGATCAAGAGCCCCTCACCAGCGTCAAGGAACCTCCCTTGAGGAGATATTACATCATAGTTTTCATCTATCAAACCTTGATTGACCTTGTATTAGTTTTTTTGACCTTTATTTTATGTTACTTTGTATTTTTGTATTTGATTGTTGTGTCACTGTTTATTTTGCTCTAATTTGTAATTTATTTTAATTCGTATAATCTCAGTTAATATTCGTACCTCACGTTAATGCCAAATTCTGTTTTATATGACGTTGTATTTTTCAAAGTATTTCTGTATAGTCTGGATTATCACATCACATTTATATTATTGACGTTACTTTGATATTCTTGCAAATGCAATTCGATTATTACCGGTTTCTATTTTCATTCTACAGTAACCAGTTTTGGTGTTGCAGCGCCACTCCTCGTGACTCGTGACACGTGACTCGTGACACGTGACTCGTGACACGTGACTCGTGACAAGAACTGATTCTCCTCTCTCACCTCAACATTAACCGGTTAACCGGGGATCAAGGTATATTACACGACCATCCTTGTAAATAACACCTTCACGAATAACAAGAACTTATCCATATTCAGCTGTAATACACAAATAACCCGAGTTATTTGTGTATTGTTCCAGTCAATGTATTGTGCCTTTTTTAATTCTTCACCTATAATGCCAGATCACTAAGTAAGCACTATATGAGTGTAGTGCTACACTCACTAAGTAAGCACTATATGAGTGTAGTTCTATACTCACTAAGTAAGCACTATATGAGTGTAGTGCTACACTCACTAAACACCAACCTAACGTCCTTTATTGTTAGTCATGGCTAAAACTTGCCTTATCAGACATACACAACCAACCGGGTACACAGCCATCAGTAACTACAGACATGATCAGGTGGAACAGCAATATTAATGGCATAGAATGTATTAACTTTATATGTACCAAGAAACGATTTTGAGAAATATATATTTTTTTTTGCAATTCTCAGCCAAACACCTGAAGTCCCTAACAACAACAGGATTCCCTCATACCAATACATCGTACTCTGGCGACAATCTCAATAACTTCATACGTAAGAAGAGAAAGTTGGCAAGCATGACTTTACAGAAGTCGGAAACTTCAACTTCAATATCATCTTCAATCTGAAGACCCACAAATAGCTAGTGTCTAAAAAAATGTGCATTTGCTAATTAATGTCGTCGTTAGTCAACTATATGGACAAATATATAAGTTTAGAACGCGTGCATTATAAATGAAGTAACAAGTGACTATTATGCCACCTTCTAATTACCAGCATCTCAAAAGAATCACTAGAAACAATTTATATTTCGTTCATGAATGATATATGATACAAGATGAAGAATTAGTCTCATATGCAACATCTGGGTATCTTTATTTGTAGACGTCTACAGATGTTGCACTTGTGTCTAATTCTTCAAGTTATATTTAATCCAGACTCAGTTACGAGGCATCAGTTAACAGTTTCCTCACATTACCATAATCGTTAAACTAGAACAAGAGGCGACGCAGTTGCCTACACTCACACCTGACATACAGGCTCCAACACATGACTACACACGACAAAAACTTAATTAGGTATCCCCGCAATGACGACCTTTAAGAGGCTGCTTTAATTTTTTTCTTCCATCAATTTTTCGTTGTTATTTTTGCTCATAAATCTAAAAGGCCTCAGTGTTCGTGGACGGTCACCGAGGCAGATTTCTCGGAACAACTGACATGTGCCGCTGCCCTATGAACAAGTCAAAACAATAAGATAAGTGTTAACTCATCTGATGCATGGATAACATCAAGATTGCTTAGGGGAATTAAAGACTAATTCGAAAGACCTTAAATAAATTTAGATTCACTGGAGTTCTGTGGGATCGTGAATAAATTGAGCATCGTGGAATGGCTGGTATAACTTCCAAAACGCTCAGTGGCATACCTTCAAACTTTCTAAAATAAATCTACTTTCTAATTCGACGATGGCGGAGAGTGAAGTTGTAGAGTGTTAGTGCAGATCTGTCTACTTTAAGTGTGTAAAACATAATGAAATTGTTATTCCTGTTAAATCAAGTTAAATATATTTTAGTCCACCCCTTCTATCCGGCTTCAGTATTTATAGGCTGATGCATCTCACTGCCAGGATGGTATACATTAAAAACTATTTGCGTACAGGCAAACTTGTCGATGTAACAAAATAATTACAAAAGCTTCCAGTCGTTGGAATCCATGACATAACTGGAAAATTATTTTGTAGATCGGCTTCAAATTTTCACTGCCTGGTGTGGTTCCCTGAACGTAAAATTCATCCAATTATTGCGTGGCAAATGTCCCAAATATTCCAATATTATTGAATATTGATATTTATTTTCAATAACTCAAGAATGCTTCTTGCATCCTGTAAGAAGGATGATGAAGCATCCTGTAAGAAGGATGATGAAGCATCCTGTAAGAAGGATGATGAAGCATCCTGTAAGAAGGATGATGAAGCATCCTGTAAGAAGGATGATGAAGCATCCTGTAAGAAGGATGATGAAGCATCCTGTAAGAAGGATGATGAAGCATCCTGTAAGAAGGATGAAGCATCCTGTAAGAAGGATGAAGCATCCTGTAAGGATGATGAAGCATCCTGTAAGAAGGATGATGAAGCATCCTGTAAGTAGGATGATGAAGCATCCTGTAAGTAGGATGATGAAGCATCCTGTAAGGATGATGAAGCATCCTGTAAGAAGGATGATGAAGCATCCTGTAAGAAGGATGATGAAGCATCCTGTAAGAAAAGGATGATGAAGCATCCTGTAAGAAGGATGATGAAGCATCCTGTAAGAAGGATGATGAAGCATCCTGTAAGAAGGATGATGAAGCATCCTGTAAGAAGGATGATGAAGCATCCTGTAAGAAGGATGATGAAGCATCCTGTAAGAAGGATGATGAAGCATCCTGTAAGAGGATGATGAAGCATCCTGTAAGAAGGATGATGAAGCATCCTGTAAGAAGGATGATGAAGCATCCTGTAAGAAGGATGATGAAGCATCCTGTAAGAAGGATGATGAAGCATCCTGTAAGAAGGATGATGAAGCATCCTGTAGAGGATGATGAAGCATCCTGTAAGAAGGATGATGAAGCATCCTGTAAGAAGGATGATGAAGCATCCTGTAAGAAGGATGATGAAGCATCCTGTAAGAAGATGATGAAGCATCCTGTAAGAAGGATGATGAAGCATCCTGTAAGAGGATGATGAAGCATCCTGTAAGAAGATGATGAAGCATCCTGTAAGAAGGATGATGAAGCATCCTGTAAGAAGGATGATGAAGCATCCTGTAAGAAGGATGATGAAGCATCCTGTAAGAAGGATGATGAAGCATCCTGTAAGAAGGATGATGAAGCATCCTGTAAGAAGGATGAAGCATCCTGTAAGAAGGATGATGAAGCATCCTGTAAGTAGGATGATGAAGCATCCTGTAAGAAGGATGATGAAGCATCCTGTAAGAAGGATGATGAAGCATCCTGTAAGAAGGATGATGAAGCATCCTGTAAGAGGATGATGAAGCATCCTGTAAGAAGGATGATGAAGCATCCTGTAAGAAGGATGATGAAGCATCCTGTAAGAAGGATGATGAAGCATCCTGTAAGAAGGATGATGAAGCATCCTGTAAGAAGGATGATGAAGATCCTGTAAGAAGTGATGAAGCATCCTGTAAGAAGGATGATGAAGCATCCTGTAAGGATGATGAAGCATCCTGTAAGAAGGATGATGAAGCATCCTGTAAGAAGGATGATAAGCATCCTGTAAGAAGGATGATGAAGCATCCTGTAAGAAGGATGATGAAGCATCCTGTAAGAAGGAGATAAGCATCTGAGAAGGATGATGAAGCATCCTGTAAGAAGGATGATGAAGCATCCTGTAAGAAGGATGATGAAGCATCCTGTAAGAAGGATGATGAAGCATCCTGTAAGAAGGATGATGAAGCATCCTGTAAGAAGGATGATGAAGCATCCTGTAAGAAGGATGATGAAGCATCCTGTAAGAGGATGATGAAGCATCCTGTAAGAGAGGATGATGAAGCATCCTGTAAGAAGGATGATGAAGCATCCTGTAAGAAGGATGATGAAGCATCCTGTAAGAAGGATGATGAAGCATCCTGTAAGAAGGATGATGAAGCATCCTGTAAGAAGGATGATGAAGCATCCTGTAAGGATGATGAAGCATCCTGTAAGAAGGATGATGAAGCATCCTGTAAGAAGGATGATGAAGCATCCTGTAAGAAGGATGATGAAGCATCCTGTAAGAAGGATGATGAAGCATCCTGTAAGAAGGATGATGAAGCATCCTGTAAGAAGGATGATGAAGCATCCTGTAAGAAGGATGATGAAGCATCCTGTAAGAAGGATGATGAAGCATCCTGTAAGAAGGATGATGAAGCATCCTGTAAGAAGGATGATGAAGCATCCTGTAAGAAGGATGATGAAGCATCCTGTAAGAAGGATGATGAAGCATCCTGTAAGAAGGATGATGAAGCATCCTGTAAGAAGGATGATGAAGCATCCTGTAAGAAGGATGATGAAGCATCCTGTAAGAAGGATGATGAAGCATCCTGTAAGAAGGATGATGAAGCATCCTGTAAGAAGGATGATGAAGCATCCTGTAAGAAGGATGATGAAGCATCCTGTAAGAAGGATGATGAAGCATCCTGTAAGAAGGATGATGAAGCATCCTGTAAGAAGGATGATGAAGCATCCTGTAAGAAGGATGATGAAGCATCCTGTAAGAAGGATGATGAAGCATCCTGTAAGAAGGATGATGAAGCATCCTGTAAGAAGGATGATGAAGCATCCTGTAAGAAGGATGATGAAGCATCCTGTAAGAAGGATGATGAAGCATCCTGTAAGAAGGATGATGAAGCATCCTGTAAGAAGGATGATGAAGCATCCTGTAAGAAGGATGATGAAGCATCCTGTAAGAAGGATGATGAAGCATCCTGTAAGAAGGATGATGAAGCATCCTGTAAGAAGGATGATGAAGCATCCTGTAAGAAGGATGATGAAGCATCCTGTAAGAAGGATGATGAAGCATCCTGTAAGAAGGATGATGAAGCATCCTGTAAGAAGGATGATGAAGCATCCTGTAAGAAGGATGATGAAGCATCCTGTAAGAAGGATGATGAAGCATCCTGTAAGAAGGATGATGAAGCATCCTGTAAGAAGGATGATGAAGCATCCTGTAAGAAGGATGATGAAGCATCCTGTAAGAAGGATGATGAAGCATCCTGTAAGAAGGATGATGAAGCATCCTGTAAGAAGGATGATGAAGCATCCTGTAAGAAGGATGATGAAGCATCCTGTAAGAAGGATGATGAAGCATCCTGTAAGAAGGATGATGAAGCATCCTGTAAGAAGGATGATGAAGCATCCTGTAAGAAGGATGATGAAGCATCCTGTAAGAAGGATGATGAAGCATCCTGTAAGAAGGATGATGAAGCATCCTGTAAGAAGGATGATGAAGCATCCTGTAAGAAGGATGATGAAGCATCCTGTAAGAAGGATGATGAAGCATCCTGTAAGAAGGATGATGAAGCATCCTGTAAGAAGGATGATGAAGCATCCTGTAAGAAGGATGATGAAGCATCCTGTAAGAAGGATGATGAAGCATCCTGTAAGAAGGATGATGAAGCATCCTGTAAGAAGGATGATGAAGCATCCTGTAAGAAGGATGATGAAGCATCCTGTAAGAAGGATGATGAAGCATCCTGTAAGAAGGATGATGAAGCATCCTGTAAGAAGGATGATGAAGCATCCTGTAAGAAGGATGATGAAGCATCCTGTAAGAAGGATGATGAAGCATCCTGTAAGAAGGATGATGAAGCATCCTGTAAGAAGGATGATGAAGCATCCTGTAAGAAGGATGATGAAGCATCCTGTAAGAAGGATGATGAAGCATCCTGTAAGAAGGATGATGAAGCATCCTGTAAGAAGGATGATGAAGCATCCTGTAAGAAGGATGATGAAGCATCCTGTAAGAAGGATGATGAAGCATCCTGTAAGAAGGATGATGAAGCATCCTGTAAGAAGGATGATGAAGCATCCTGTAAGAAGGATGATGAAGATCCTGTAAGAAGGATGATGAAGCATCCTGTAAGAAGGATGATGAAGCATCCTGTAAGAAGGATGATGAAGCATCCTGTAAGAAGGATGATGAAGCATCCTGTAAGAAGGATGATGAAGCATCCTGTAAGAAGGATGATGAAGCATCCTGTAAGAAGGATGATGCTCCGTAAGTCTAGTCTACGTAGGAGCAAATTTCAATTTTTTTCTGAAATTGTTAACAAACTTGGAATTGTTGGAATCGAACAGTTACTGGAGAATGCATTTCTGGTCGGCTTCAAACTTGCACCATTGGTGGCCAGGACAGTAGAGATGGAGCCAGGAAGGCAGAGTGGGTGGCAGGATGCTAGAGATAGAGCCAGGAAGGCAGAGTGGGTGGCAGGATGCTAAAGCTACAGCCAGGAAGGCAGAGTGGTTGGCAGGATGCTAGAGATAGAGCCAGGAAGGCAGAGTGGGTGGCAGGATGCTAAAGCTACAGCCAGGAAGGCAGAGTGGGTGGCAGGATGCTAGAGACAGAGCCAGGAAGGCAGAGTGGGTGGCAGGATGCTAGAGACAGAGCCAGGAAGGCAGAGTGGGTGGCAGGATGCTAAAGCTACAGCCAGGAAGGCAGAGTGGGTGGCAGGATGCTAGAGACAGAGCCAGGAAGGCAGAGTGGGTGGCAGGATGCTAGAGACAGAGCCAGGAAGGCAGAGTGGGTGGCAGGATGCTAGAGACAGAGCCAGGAAGGCAGAGTGGGTGGCAGGATGCTAGAGACAGAGCCAGGAAGGCAGAGTGGGTGGCAGGATGCCAGGACGCACACAGACAGGAATCTGTGGACTCTCTCAGCTTCCTGGTCTAGCAAATATCAAGTTTCAGACACCGTCCTGCACTGCTAGTTCCTTCATCTTACAACAGCTACCAAGGACGAGTAGTAGCTGCTACAGGAGGGAGAGTGAGCAAGGGTAGTGGTGAGGGGAGTAGCGAGGATAGGGAGGGAGGGAAGGAAGAAGGGAGAGGGAGGGAACATGGATAACCTGGCAGTAATTATGTAGGAGACAGACACAGGCGTTTGCACTCGAGCAGCACATTACCTGCCAGGTAAAGCCACTTGGTGGATGGGAAGGAGGATGGATGGGAGGGATGGGAAGGGGTTGGGGAGGGATGACTGGACGGGGGTAAGGGAGGGGAGCGGGAAAGTAAAGAGAGAGGAGAAGGTGGGAGAGGTGGAGGGATGGGTTAAATATAAGGGAAGGAGGGGAGGGAAGGGGAAGTGAGGGGAGGGAAGGAGAATTGAGGGGAGGGAAGGGGCAGTGAGGAGAGGGAAGGGGAAGGGAGGGGAGGGAAGGGGAAGTGAGGGGAGGGAAGGGGTAGTGCTGCGTCCAACAGTTGTTGCTAAATAAAATCTTAACATATTTTAAAGGATGTTTGCATGAAGTAACCACAGCTCAACTCACAACCGAACGAGCCCGGGTTCGATTCCCAGACAAAGCAAGCGTATGGTCAAGTTTCCTTACACTTGTTTCCATAGTTAGCTTAGTATATTATATAATGTGCAATGTTCAGGTACCTGGGTGTTAACCGACTGTTGTGGGTGGCATCCTGGAAGGATTGTACCTTAGCTTGCAAAATAACCGGAATAAAAACAATTACCAGAGTTTACGTGACTGGAGTCGACTCCAGGTTGAGGGACGGATTGCCTTAACTCCTCCTCATCTCTCTGCATTGGACTGAAGAAGCCACTGGCTGGCGAAACGTTTCCAGAATAAAGATACCTAAACATTACACAAGTGTCTCATCTGTCAAGAATGTGTGATATTGGCGTCGTTAAACGTATCTACTGATAAAGAAATAAATGCTAACGTTAGAAGACGCGTGGTCTTAAAAGATAATGATTCTGGCATGAATCAGACGTCACAATTGTTCAGGTAATAAAGTTAGAGATATTCGGAAGAGAAGTTGTTAAAGTTGGCGAAGGATTTTGGGAGAGTCTGTAGGAGGAAGAAGACTGAAATAAAAGCAACTTATTTACGATAAGTGTGAGTGTGAGGAGGTATACTTGAGCCAGGGAGGTATACTTAAGCCAGGGAGGTATACTTGAGCCAGCAGCGACACTCAGACACTCCCGCAGACTCGTAAAAAGTGTTTCACTCTTGTTGGTGTCTATCAGAGGAATCAGTGGGTGCCAGGAGCAATGCCTGCACCACGGATAGTCTTGAGAGGCACTTCAGTTTCCCTTTCTCCCAATATCATATTTATTTTTCCCCTATAATCTACCTTGTCCATAATTACTATCGCATTTGCTTTGTCTGTTTCGTAAGGTGAAGTCCAGGATCTTTCCTTAATTCATGGTATAACTTAAAGCAAATGCGATAGTAATTATGGACAAGGTAGATTATAGGGGAAAAATAACATATTGAAAGACGGGAACTGACGTACCCCTTAACTACCTACAACATTCATACCACACTCTACTGTTTGTCATGGCAGCTAGTGCACGCACCGGATTTCCCTAATCACGGCTGTCTGCTACTTTCACTACAGCTGTCTGTCTGCTCCTCTTCCCCCATACATCCAGTGTCTGTCTGTTGTATACATCCCCACACATCTAACTACTTGTATGCCGCGTTCACCCCCACACCTGTCTATCTGCCGTGTTTGTTCATCTCCCACCCAGCTGTCTGCCTGCCGTGATCACCCCCACATCCAGCTGCCTGTCTACCGTGATCACCCCCACATCCAGCTGCCTGCCTGCCGTGATCATCCCCACATCCAGCTGCCTGTATACCGTGATCACCCCCACATCCAGCTGCCTGTCTACCGTGATCACCCCACATCCAGCTGCCTGTCTACCGTGATCACCCCACATCCAGCTGTCTGTCTACCGTGATCACCCCCACATCCAGCTGCCTGTCTACCGTGATCACCCCCACATCCAGCTGCCTGTCTACCGTGATCACCCCCACATCCAGCTGCCTGTCTACCGTGATCACCCCCACATCCAGCTGCCTGTCTACCGTGATCACCCCCACATCCAGCTGCCTGTCTACCGTGATCACCCCCACATCCAGCTGTCTGTCTACCGTGATCACCCCCACATCCAGCTGCCTGTCTACCGTGATCACCCCCACATCCAGCTGCCTGTCTACCGTGATCACCCCCACATCCAGCTGTCTGTCTACCGTGATCACCCCCACATCCAGCTGTCTGTGTGGCAAGCTGACAACGATAGTCACTATTTCCATTTTAATATCAAAATTATATGTCTCTTTCCCTCACCCCTCTCGACCCTGTTTAAAATATCCACCCTTTAATCCTGGTGTGTCAGGGGGTCCATTACCCTCAGTCTCTACGTAAAGAGAGAGAGGAGGGAAGGGCTAAAATGAGGGAGGGAAGGGCTAAAATGAGGGAGGGAAGGGCAAACATGAGGGAAGGAAGGCCATAGCTCAAGCTTGTCTGTCACTCATCAGGTTTTCTCCTCTTACAACGGATAAATCCCTCATATTTAACATACATTCTGGATTTTCTACGCATATTTTTTTATATACGATGACAGCCAGGAGGTGAATGTGATGTACTCTGATTTCACGAAATTTTGGTGAGGCTCCTCATCAGAGAGACTTTTTAAAAATGAATGTCCATCGTACAGACTGATATGTTACAAGATGACTTTAAGAATGGTTAATTCAAACAACTGGTAAATCATAGGATGAAAACTTCATACCATTGCTGCAACAATTTACAATTAACCTTCTCGGAGAGGAAGATTTAAACGATGATGATGTTAGTCCTGGACCATGGAATAGATGAATCCTGTGATGTTTCACCTGGCATACCACAGGGGTCAGTCTTGGGAGTGGCTCTGTTTATAATACACCTCGCAATGAATGTGTCCTTCGCTGTTCACTTTGAAAATTCGCCGGTGAAACCTAATTTGGTAGACTGGACTAATCATTGGAAAATTAATTTCAGTATTAGTAAGTGCAAGACTCAACTAACCCACACATAGGAGAGAGAAGCTTACGACGACGTTTCGCCCCGACTTGGTCCATTAACTAGTCACGCAGCATTACTTCAAAATAGTCATAGTTTCCCCTCAAACTCACCCTTTTACCTTCGTCTACCAGCAAGGTTCTCTTTGGTATTCACCCTTTATCCATTAATACTCTTATTTTTCCCTCAACTTCGTTCATCCATTACCCTCAGTCCCCCTTGCCCAAGGAGTCCTCTTCCCTGTTCCCCGGAGTCCTTGTCCCGGTCCCCCCGGAGTCCTCGTCCCGGTCCCCCGGAGTCCTCGTCACGGTCCCCCGGTGTCCTCGTCACGGTCCCCCGGTGTCCTCGTCACGGTCCCCTGGTGTCCTCGTCACGGTCCCCTGGTGTCCTCGTCACGGTCCCCTGGTGTCCTCGTCACGGTCCCCTGGTGTCCTCGTCACGGTCCCCTGGTGTCCTCGTCACGGTCCCCTGGTGTCCTCGTCACGGTCCCCTGGTGTCCTCGTCACGGTCCCCTGGTGTCCTCGTCACGGTCCCCTGGTGTCCTCGTCACGGTCCTCTGCCTCCAACATGGGAATATCGGACAAATCGAAGTTTCAAAGGACATTCCTCATGTGATGGCGACCCTTCAAGAGGGGGTTATATGCTGTTGCAGGGCTCATGATCCAAATAACTGGAGCCATCCTTCCCTTCCCTTGATTAAACCTGATTACTTCCCATTCCCCTGCGCTTTACAAGGGATATAATGAACCATGACACTCTCAACATTAATACGTTGAATATATAATAGTAAGCTTACCTCAGTAATATTAAGCTTACCTCAGTAATGTTACGCTTAGCTAGATAATATCAAGCTTAACTCGATAATATCAAGCTTAACTCGATAATATCAAGCTTAACTCGATAATATCAAGCTTAACTCGATAATATCAAGCTTAACTCGATAATATCAAGCTTAACTCGATAATATCAAGTCTTAACTCGATAATATCAAGCTTAACTCGATAATATCAAGCAACTCCGATAATATCAAGCTTAACTCGATAATATCAAGCTTAACTCGATAATATCAAGCAACTCGATAATATCAAGCTTAACTCGATAATATCAAGCTTAACTCGATAATATCAAGCTTAACTCGATAATATCAAGCTTAACTCGATAATATCAAGCTTAACTCGATAATATCAAGCTTAACTCGATAATATCAAGCTTAACTCGATAATATCAAGCTTAACTCGATAATATCAAGCTTAACTCGATAATATCAAGCTTAACTCGATAATATCAAGCTTAACTCGATAATATCAAGCTTAACTCGATAATATCAAGCTTAACTCGATAATATCAAGCTTAACTCGATAATATCAAGCTTAACTCGATAATATCAAGCTTAACTCGATAATATCAAGCTTAACTCGATAATATCAAGCTTAACTCGATAATATCAAGCTTAACTCGATAATATCAAGCTTAACTCGATAATATCAAGCTTAACTCGATAATATCAAGCTTAACTCGATAATATCAAGCTTAACTCGGTAATATCAAGCTTAACTCGGTAATATCAAGCTTAACTCGGTAATATCAAGCTTAACTCGGTAATATTAAGCTTAACTCGGTAATAGCTTACCTCAGTAATATTAAGCTTACCTCAGTAATATTACGCTTACCTCAGTAATATTACGCTTAGCTCAGTAATATTACGCTTAGCTCAGTAATATTACGCTTAGCTCAGTAATATTACGCTTAGCTCAGTAATATTACGCTTAGCTCAGTAATATTACGCTTAGCTCAGTAATATTACGCTTAGCTCGGTAATATTAAGCTTAACTCGGTAATATTAAGCTTAGCTCGGTAATATTAAGCCTAGCTCGGTAATATTAAGCCTAGCTCGGTAATATTAAGCCTAGCTCGGTAATATTAAGCCTAGCTCGGTAATATTAAGCCTAGCTCGGTAATATTAAGCTTAGCTCAGTAATATTAAGCTTAGCTCAGTAATATTAAGCTTAGCTCAGTAATATTAAGCTTAGCTCAGTAATATTAAGCTTAGCTCAGTAATATTAAGCTTAGCTCAGTAATATTAAGCTTAGCTCAGTAATATTAAGCTTAGCTCAGTAATATTAAGCTTAGCTCAGTTATATTAAGCTTAGCTCAGTAATATTAAGCTTAGCTCAGTAATATTAAGCTTAGCTCAGTAATATTAAGCTTAGCTCAGTAATATTAAGCTTAGCTCAGTAATATTAAGCTTAGCTCAGTAATATTAAGCTTAGCTCAGTAATATTAAGCTTAGCTCAGTAATATTAAGCTTAGCTCAGTAATATTAAGCTTAGCTCAGTAATATTAAGCTTAGCTCAGTAATAATAAGCTTAGCTCAGTAATAATAAGCTTAGCTCAGTAATATTAAGCTTAGCTCAGTAATATTAAGCTTAGCTCAGTAATATTAAGTTTAGCTCAGTAATATTAAGCTTAGCTCAGTAATATTAAGCTTAGCTCAGTAATATTAAGCTTAGCTCAGTAATATTAAGCTTAGCTCAGTAATATTAAGCTTAGCTCAGTAATAATTAGCTTAGCTCAGTAATATTAAGCTTAGCTCAATAATATTAAAGAGAGAATACACTGGACACGAAACATGACGTTGATCAAATTATTTAAGGGAATGTCTGGGGGAAGGAAACATAGGATGTGATGCACACACTGACAACGTTTCGCTCTAGGTTAAGGTTTCCCATGGAATAAAAAAGCTGTAACCTGAGCGAAACGTTGCACACTTGCGTGGTTGTCAATACCTGTGTGAGCGTTACATCCTTCAGTCACTGTAATTAGCTGAAGCAGCCTTCTGTGTAGGCGACACGTTTCGAAAACAAGATACACCATACACACTGCGAGGAGTACACTGGCTGCAGGTGTAGAGCTTCTGTTTGGCTATTACCGAACGAAGGATCGAGCCTTTTCCCCCACTCCTTGAGCAGAATGACCCATACGGGATTAGCGCTCCCCCTCCCTTCTGTGTCGTAAGCCTATAATATAATGTTGGAGTTCATCATCAAGATTAAGGCGGAGATTATCCAAGTTTCACGAGGTAAACTTTATAAAGATGAGTCTGCTGGCAGACAGGGAAGCTCTTAGGTGAGCAAGTTTGACAATTAGCAAGATGTATAAGGGTTATGAGGTGAGATGGTCATGTCTTGAAATGTATAAAACTCTTGGATATGGGTAAAGTCTTGAGAAGATTGTGTCGAGAGGCTGGAACCTGCCCGAGAGCCACACTTCCTCTCACAGTCTTTACGACTCGACTGCTAGTCGGGTAGGCCTATATAACGTTAAATATTCCGGGAATCATTCCCTCCAACCCCTATCCCCTAGGCCTGGTGCAAGACTAGGCCTAAGACATTGGAAACGAAATCTTATGGGATGAAAACTGTTGAGAAACCCAGAGGAAATAAATTGTTTACAAAATATCAAGAGACTTCGTTACCCGGGTGACTGAGGCTGGTGAAGAAGGCTCTTCATCCAGAGAACTGGAGTAACCTTCTTACTTGGAAAGAGTCTGCTGACCTACTGTTCTCCAAACACTATGACCCCTGAGGGTTCAGCGCTTCCCCTTTACAAGAACAAGGATACCCAAGAACTATACATGACCACCAAGAAGTATACATTGACGAAAAAGAAGTATACAGTGATTACCAAGAAGTATACATTGTTGACAAAGATGTATACACCGATTTCCAGGAAGTATACATTGCCAGAGAGAGAGAGAGAGAGAGAGAGAGAGAGAGAGAGAGGGGAGGGAGGAGGGAGGAGAAAAGCGGTGAAGAAGAGGAGAGAAATTGGGGTGGGAGGGAGGGAAGGAATCCAATTAAAGCCGGTTTTGTGAAGATAACGTCGACAAAATTGTTTTCCGGAATACCTAGAGGAAGGAAACCCCCGGACCTGATGCTGAGTTTAAGGGGAAACCCCTGGACGTGATGCTGTGTAGTGAAGGTACTGGTCAAGCAGTGTAGTGATGGTACTGGTCAAGCAGTGTAGTGATGGTACTGGTCAAGCAGTGTATTGATGCAGGAGAGGAACAGACTCTCAGGTAGCGTCAATAAAGTTAACACTTCTTAATAAAAACAGATCTTAATAGCACAAGGTTTCTCACACTGCTTTATTAAGTACCACATGAAAGTGAAACGTTGTGTTAATAAAGGTCTCATTTTGCAGTATTTGTGAAGAAGAATATCTTCTATTGCTTGCAAAAACACTGGAGACAATAGTAGTAGCACTAGTAGTAGTAATAGTGTAATTGTAATAGTAGTAGTAGCAGTAGTTTCTACTATCTCCGTTTTAATATTCTCCTGTATTGAACTGAAGAAGGCGGTCAGGCAGGAGGTGGAACGTTTGTGCTAGCAAGGCGAGAGTTGGTCAGGTATCTCATTTTTCGGCTAGTCTTTATTATACGTTATTAAAAACTATACTGTTGTCTGCGTATTGTCACTGTCAGCAGCTACGCTTAACTTCTTGAGAATACATCACGTGACTGTGGTAATGACTGGATCAATACATCACGTGACTGGTGATGACTGGATCAATACATCACGTGGCTGTGGTAATGACTGGATCAATACATCACGTGACTGGTGATGACTGGATCAATACATCATGTGACTGTCGTAATGACTGGATCAATACATCACGTGGCTGTGGTAATGAATGGATCAATACATCACGTGACCGTGGTAATGACTGGATCAATACATCACGTGGCTGAGGTAATGAGTGGATCAATACATCACGTGACTGGGATGACTGGATCAATACATCATGTGACTGTCGTAATGACTGGATCAATACATCACGTGACCGTGGTAATGAATGGATCAATACATCACGTGACCGTGGTAATGAATGGATCAATACATCACGTGGCTGTGGTAATGCGTGGATCAATACAGCATGAAAGTCACTACGGTAGAAGACACGGAAAAATTACAGGAAGACATAAGCAGGCTTTTTCCAGTGGGCAGTGGAGAACAACATGATGTTCAGTGGTGAACAACATGATGTTCAGTGGAGAACAACATGATGTTCAGTGGTGATAAGTTCCAGCTGCTTAGGTATGGAAAAAATGAAGAACTCAAAATGAACACTATATACAAAACTCAAGAGGGTCACCAAATAGAACGAAAGGAACACGTAAAAGACCTGAAAATAATTATGTCAGCTGACCTTTCAAAGAACATAATAAGACAAAGATCACGACAGCCAGGAGGATGACGGGGTGGGTGTTAAGAACTTTCAAAACAAGGGAAATAATGTCAATGGTGACACTCTTCAAATCGCTAGTGCTCCCTCATTTTGAATATTGCTCAGTGCTGACGGCCCCGTTCAAAGCAGGTGAAATATCAGAGCTGGAACAAATACAGAGATCGTTTACGGCTCACATAGAACCATTAAAGCACTTACATTACTGAGAACGCCTCAAAGTCTTGAACATGTACTCACTAGAGAGGAGGAGAGATATATGATAATATATACCTGGAAATTACTCTAGGGCTTGGTTCCAAACCTGCACACTGCCATAACAACATACTGGAGTGAGAGATATGGGAGAAAGTGTAAAATAAACCCAGTGAGGAGCAGGGGTGCTGTGGGCACAATAAGGGATCACTGTGTCAACATCCGTGTCTCCAGATTATTCAACATCTTACCAGAAGATATCAGATACACTGCTGGAACAAGTGCAGAAGCCTTCAAGAGGAGACTGGACAAGTATCTTCACCAGGTGTGTTGGATATGTGGGGCAGCGGGCCTCCAGCAGCAATAGCCTGCTTGACCAGGCAAGCACCAGACAAGCCTGGACCATGGCCGGGCTCCGAGAGTAGAGAGACTCTCGAAACTTATCAAAAGTGGTAATGACTGGATCAATACATCACGTGACAGGTAATGGCTGGATGAACACACCTGTGACACACCTGATACAACACACCTGCCCCACCCCTCCCACACACTTGCTGCCACACACCTGCATCACATCAGCTACAGACCTGTATCAAACCTGCTGCTACACACCTGTATCAAACCTGCTGCTACACACCTGTATCACACATGCTGCTACACACCTGCGCTACACCCGTTGCTACACACCTGTATCACACTTGCTACACACCTGTATCACACTTGCTACACACCTGTATCTAGCCTGCTGTTACACACCTGTATCAAACACTTGCTGCTACACGCCTGCCACACATCTGCTACACACCTGCTACATACCTACCACGCAATTGCTGCTACACGCCGGCCACTCATCTGCTACATACCTACCACACATCTGCAACACACCTGCTACACACCTGCCCCTGCTAGTCTATGAATACGAAAATGGGTCTCAAGAAATCTTACTGTAATCCCTGTCTAGACGGCTTGAGTGTGAGGCTCTGATTGGTCGTCCCTGAGTGTGTGGCTCTGATTGGATCGTCCCTGAGTGTGAGGCTCTGATTGGTCGTCCCTGAGTGTGAAGCTCTGATTGGTCGTCCCTGAGTGTGAGGCTCTGATTGGTCGTCCCTGAGTGTGAGGCTCTGATTGGTCGTCCCTGAGTGTGAGGCTCTGATTGGTCGTCCCTGAGTGTGAGGTTCTGATTGGTCGTCCCTGAATGTGAGGCTCAGTCTAGCAGACCTCCAGAGGTTGAGGCTCTGATTGGCCGACCTCCAGAGGTTGAGGCTCTGATTGGCCGACCTCCCGAGGTTGAGGCTCTGATTGGCCGACCTCCCGAGGTTGAGGCTCTGATTGGCCGACCTCCCGAGGTTGAGGCTCTGATTGGCCGACCTCCCGAGGTTGAGGCTCTGATTGGCCGACCTCCAGAGGTTGAGGCTCTGATTGGCCGACCTCCAGAGGTTGAGGCTCTGATTGGCCGACCTCCAGAGGTTGAGGCTCTGATTGGCCGACCTCCAGAGGTTGAGGCTCTGATTGGCCGACCTCCAGAGGTTGAGGCTCTGATTGGCCGACCTCCAGAGGTTGAGGCTCTGATTGGCCGACCTCCAGAGGTTGAGGCTCTGATTGGCCGACCTCCAGAGGTTGAGGCTCTGATTGGCCGACCTCCAGAGGTTGAGGCTCTGATTGGCCGACCTCCAGAGGTTGAGGCTCTGATTGGCCGACCTCCAGAGGTTGAGGCTCTGATTGGCCGACCTCCAGAGGTTGAGGCTCTGATTGGCCGACCTCCAGAGGTTGAGGCTCTGATTGGCCGACCTCCAGAGGTTGAGGCTCTGATTGGCCGACCTCCAGAGGTTGAGGCTCTGATTGGCCGACCTCCAGAGGTTGAGGCTCTGATTGGCCGACCTCCAGAGGTTGAGGCTCTGATTGGCCGACCTCCAGAGGTTGAGGCTCTGATTGGCCGACCTCCAGAGGTTGAGGCTCTGATTGGCCGACCTCCAGAGGTTGAGGCTCTGATTGGCCGACCTCCAGAGGTTGAGGCTCTGATTGGCCGACCTCCAGAGGTTGAGGCTCTGATTGGCCGACCTCCAGAGGTTGAGGCTCTGATTGGCCGACCTCCAGAGGTTGAGGCTCTGATTGGCCGACCTCCAGAGGTTGAGGCTCTGATTGGCCGACCTCCAGAGGTTGAGGCTCTGATTGGCCGACCTCCAGAGGTTGAGGCTCTGATTGGCCGACCTCCAGAGGTTGAGGCTCTGATTGGCCGACCTCCCGAGGTTGAGGCTCTGATTGGCCGACCTCCGAGGTTGAGGCTCTGATTGGCCGACCTCCCGAGGTTGAGGCTCTGATTGGCCGACCTCCGAGGTTGAGGCTCTGATTGGCCGACCTCCGAGGTTGAGGCTCTGATTGGCCGACCTCCGAGGTTGAGGCTCTGATTGGCCGACCTCCCGAGGTTGAGGCTCTGATTGGCCGACCTCCCGAGGTTGAGGCTCTGATTGGCCGACCTCCCGAGGTTGAGGCTCTGATTGGCCGACCTCCCGAGGTTGAGGCTCTGATTGGCCGACCTCCGAGGTTGAGGCTCTGATTGGCCGACCTCCAGAGGTTGAGGCTCTGATTGGCCGACCTCCAGAGGTTGAGGCTCTGATTGGCCGACCTCCAGAGGTTGAGGCTCTGATTGGCCGACCTCCAGAGGTTGAGGCTCTGATTGGCCGACCTCCAGAGGTTGAGGCTCTGATTGGCCGACCTCCAGAGGTTGAGGCTCTGATTGGCCGACCTCCAGAGGTTGAGGCTCTGATTGGCCGACCTCCAGAGGTTGAGGCTCTGATTGGCCGACCTCCAGAGGTTGAGGCTCTGATTGGCCGACCTCCAGAGGTTGAGGCTCTGATTGGCCGACCTCCAGAGGTTGAGGCTCTGATTGGCCGACCTCCAGAGGTTGAGGCTCTGATTGGCCGACCTCCAGAGGTTGAGGCTCTGATTGGCCGACCTCCAGAGGTTGAGGCTCTGATTGGCCGACCTCCAGAGGTTGAGGCTCTGATTGGCCGACCTCCAGAGGTTGAGGCTCTGATTGGCCGACCTCCCGAGGTTGAGGCTCTGATTGGCCGACCTCCCGAGGTTGAGGCTCTGATTGGCCGACCTCCAGAGGTTGAGGCTCTGATTGGCCGACCTCCAGAGGTTGAGGCTCTGATTGGCCGACCTCCAGAGGTTGAGGCTCTGATTGGCCGACCTCCAGAGGAAAAACTTTCATTAGCCAATCTCCGGACGATGTGTCGTGATGGGCTGACCTGATGAGCTGACCTAACTGGCTGACCTGATGGGCTACTGACCTGATGGGCTAAAACCGACAGCGACACCTTCCCCCGCACTACACTATTAAAACACTGAAGGTGCTTTATGAGAGAGAGAAGACGACCAGACGATCTCCAGGGAGGCTAAAACACGACCAGACGACGTCCAGGGAGACAATCACGACCAGACTACTTTCAGGATGGCTAAAACACTTCCAGACGACCTCAAGAGAGCAAATACGACCAGACGATCTCCAGTGAAACTAAAACAGTACAAGACGACCTCCATGGAGGCAAAATCACGACCAGACGACCTCCAGGGGAACTGAAACCTAACAAGACACCTCCAGAGAGATTAAAATACGAGCAGACGACCTCCAGAAGGTTAAAACACGACCAGACAACCTCCTGTGAGATTAAAATACAACCAGACAACCTCCAGGGAGACTAAAATACGACCGGTCGAGCTCCAGGGAGGCAATCATAACCAGATGACTTCCAGGGAGGCTAAAACACGACCAGACGACCTCCAAAGATATTAAAATGCAACCAGACGACCTCTAGGGAAACCAGCACGATACACGACCTCCAAGATGGTTAAAACATAACCAGACGACCTCCAGGGAGACAATCACGACCAGTCGACCTCCAGAGAGAATCACAACAAGACAACCTCCAGAGAGGTTAAAACGCGGTCAGGCGACCTCCAAGGAGTCTAAAATACGACCCGACGACCTCCAGGGAGATTAAAACACAACCAGACGACCTACAGGGGAAACTGAAACACCGCCAGACGATCACAGGGAAGCTAGCAACAACTAGACGACCATACGAGACGAGACACGACCCGATATACAAGAAAACGACGCGACTACCATAAGAGACGAGACACGACCAAATGACCTCCAGAAGCTTTAAAACACGCCCAGACGACCTCCAGAATGACTAAAACACGACCAGACGACCTTGCTGGATAGAACATTCACGACCAGACGACCTTCCCGGAGAGTAGATTGAGAGGTAGACGACCTCCGTGAGGGTGCAGCCCTCCAGCACGCGAGGCCAGGAGACGCAGCGCAGCAGTTATGGAAATGAGTGCAGTATTGGGAATTGAGTTAACAGACCATCACACTGTGCCATGATGGAGGCGGTGAGGAGGTGTAGGGGAGGATGGGGTACTGTTGGGGAGGATGGGGAAGTGTAGGGGAGGATGGGGTACTGTTGGGGAGGATGGGGAAGTGTAGGGGAGGATGGCGTAGTGTAGGGGAGGATGGGGAGGTGTAGGGGAGGATGGGGAGGTGTAGGGAAAGATAAGATAAGAAGTGTAGGGATATGTGTGAAAGGAAAGGAGGAGAGGGACAGCTGGAGGTGTAGGAAGTACAAGATAATGGGAGGGAGAGAGGCAAGCGAAATATAGGATAATTATAGAAAGCGGTAGAGGAACGAGGGGAGAAGAAATGGGAGTTGAGGAGGATAGAGACAGTGAGAGAGATACGGGGAAGAAAATGACAATATATATGCGAAGAGAAGATGGGACGAGATAGGAAGAATGAGAGACAAAAGACCCATGGGATGAATTAAGGAAGAATTGAGAGAGAGATTACTGACATGATGCTCTCTCTCACACGCACACGCCACACACACACACACACACACACACACACACACACACACTAGAAAAGCAGGCAGGAATAACAGACAAAACACTTCACTGCATCAAGGAATACCTGACAGGAAGGAAACAACGAGTGATGGTCCGTGACGAGGTGATGGAAGGGGGGCATGTGACGAGTGGGGTTCCACAAAGATCAGTCCTAGGGCCGGTGCTGTTTTTTGTATGCATGAATACCATGCCAGAGTCAGAGGTATTCCTCATCGCATACGACATGAAGCTAATAAGGAAAACACAAGTGGACGAGGACCAGAAAAGGCTACAAAGGTATCTGGACAGGCTAAATCCAGATCTGACAACTGGCTCCTGGAATTTAACCCCGCCAAGTGAAAAGTCATGAAGCCTGGTGAAGTACAAAGAAGACCTCAGACGGAGTACAGACTCGGGATGTCGTCGCAAACCTCACTCAAGAAGGATCTTTCAGTGAATACTTTACCGAGCACATCTCCTGAGGTGCACATCACTCAGTAATAACAGCTGCAGCAAATGGGCATCTGACAAATTTAAGAATAGCTTTTCGACACCTTAGTAAGGAATCATTCACGACACTGTACACCGTGTACGTCAGGCCCATACTGGAGTATGCAGCACCAGTATGGAACCTTGGTCAAACATGTCAAGAAATTAGAGAAAGTGCAAAGGTTTGAAACAAGATTAGTCCCGGAGCTGAGGGCTTTGTCCTACGAGGAGAGGTTAAGGGAATTCAACCTGACAAGGAAGGATAAGGACATGATAACAACATATAAAATGCCGAGAGGAATTGACAAGGTGGATAGGGACAGAATGTTTCGGAGATGTGACACAGCAACAAGGGATCACAACTGGAAGTTGGAAACTCAGATGAGTTACAGAGTTGTTAGGAAGTACTTCTTCAGTCATAGAGTTGTCAGGAAATGGAACAATCTGGAGAGTGAGGTAGTGGAGGCAGGATTCATACATAGCTTTAAAAAGAGGTATGATAAACCTCATGGAGCACGGAGAGAGTGGACATAGTAGCGACCAGTGAAGAGGCGGGGCCAGGAGCTGTGACTCAACCCCTACAACCAAAATCAGGTGAGTACACACACACACACACACATGACAGATTAGACACGAGGGTATAAAAAGTGTTTGAATTTTGTCTCAAACTAAATTATTAATACTGTATATGATAAAACTGCAAAATTAGCAAATAAAGTACCTTGAAGGAAGAAGTTAAATATAACCTTTGGTCTCTGTATCAAACATTAGAAATAATTTATAAAAAGAAAAACAAATAATCTGAATGTCACAGTAATACAGTTAGAAGCGAGAGTATAACTCACTAAGATAACATGAACGTAGACAAATACATTTACCAAGCAACTTGCAATGTCAACAGACTGTCGCAGTAACCAAGTATACTCTTGGTTACAAGTACCTCTGCTAGTTTGCTATATACACGGATGATTGTCATACTAAATGCAAAATATGTGGTCACCCTTATGGTCATTTACTTACACTACGGGCTTGTTGGCCGCTTACTGACAGTATAATATTTTTTATTTTTTTTATTAATACATCGGCCGATTCCCACCAAGGCAGGGTGGCCCGAAAAAGAAAAACTTTCATCATTCACTCCATCACTGTCTTGCCAGAGGGGTGCTTTACACTACAGTTATAAAACTGCAACATTAACACGCCTCCTTCAAAGTGCAGACACTGTACTTCCCATCTCCAGGACTCAAGTCCGGCCTGCCGGTTTCCCTGAATCCCTTCATAAATGTTACTTTGCTCACACTCCAACAGCACGTCAAGTATTAAAAACCATTTGTCTCCATTCACTCCTATCAAATACGCTCACACATGCTTGCTGGAAGTCCAAGCCCTTGCACACAAACTTCCTTTACCCCTCCCTCCAACCTTTCCTAGGCCGACCCCTACCCCGCCTTCCCTCCACTACAGATTTATACACTCTCGAAGTTATTCTGTCTCGTTCCATTCTCTCTACATGTCCGAACCACATCAACAACCCCTCCTCAGCTCTCTGGATAATAGTTTTGGTAATCCCGCACCTCCTCCTAATAATCTGCGTAATATATCGATGAATCTTATTAATAATATTAAAATAGCTTCAAGGCATTTTATGCAAATAACCTAAATTTACCTGTAACAGATGTAACAATTTGTAAATATATATCCAGATGTACTCCTAGTAACCCTTTTGGTGTCTAGTTCCTAGGTTTCTTGTGTATCCACAGGATGGATAAGAGGTGCACAATAAGCTAGCTTCTTCGACGGCAAAATCTAATCCGATTTTGCCGTCATCTCAGACATTTTTCTCCACATTCCCACACATATAAAAGTCATTTCTTCCCTAAGCCTTCAGTACTTCTGAACTCCAACGCCCATTCCTTATTAAACACCCTCATAAACCTATATAAACCAGCTTTTGGTTCTACTCCTGCCCTCCTTAGATAGTGCCTGATATGTCTTCGTAAGTAGCAGATGGAATCCTCGATGCTCTCGAGGTAAGAGTAACTAAATTGGTTCTTCGTCCAATGTGTACTCAAGATTATCAATGTGCTCTGTTTGCTTTAGCCCAGTATGCTTCTGTACACCCTGTGGTCTAAAAGCTCCTCCAGGAGTGGATAGAGCACAAGTGGAATGTGGATGTGGATCTTTAGTGGTACTTGGGCCATGTTAGTGTACTGGGATATGAAAGGGAGGATGTAGAGGCAAATGCTGTTGCAGCGAGCCCTCTCTACAGTAACTTTTTGCCTTGCAGACGACTTTCTGGACTGTGTATCGGGTACCTTTCTCACCCACAGCCCCCTGTTCACAGGTGTTTCTGCCCCTCTCTGTAGAGCCTGTAACGTGCCGCTGACTGCTGAACATAATATAAGAGTTTGGCCTCGGATTAGACCCTTCCACCTTCATGGTTTTTATAATTACCGACGTGCCTGTAGGGATCTCGGGGAACTTTTAGGAGAGCCTTTTGGTATCATTTTTTTTTATTAATTTTAACTCTGATAATATTTGTGTTGATTGTTTATGGTGGGTTGTTTTTACTGTTTGTTATCTTTGTTCTCGCTTTACTGTATTTTATGTATGTTTTATGGCTATAAGTGCCGAGTAACATATGTCATCTGACTGCTCAGTAAATATTACACCTGTTGATGCTCAGTTTCATACACCCATTTACAAAGACTTTCCTTCCCAGACACAGTCCTCCATTTATAAAATTACTTTTTCCTCCAACCTCCACATCCACACACTTACAAAGACACTTACACACCTCCACACTTATTAAAAAAGTTTACCCTCCCATCCCCACTTACAAAATCCATCTTTACTTATCTTCCCCTGACTTCTTCTCCCTCTCTCCTCCCCTCCACACTCCAAATGCATAAAAGCCACTGTCCCTCCCATCCACACCTCTGTAATTATAGAGGTCACTTCCTCTCCACCCACCCACACTTACGCTTCACCCACCCACACTTACGCTTCACCCACCCACACTTACACTTCACCCACCCACACGCTCCACCCACCCACACACTTCACCCACAAACACTTACACTTCACCCACCCACACACTTCACCCACCCACACTTACACTTCACCCACCCACACTTACACTTCACCCACCCACACTTACACTTCACCCACCCACACTTACAAAGAACCACTTCCCCTCCCGTCCACGCTCCTCCTGCCATCCTCAGCAACAAAGTCAAGAGCGCAGGGAACACCTTTCTTGGTCTTGATCCTGTCGCTACAACTGAAGTGTTTCCCACGGGATGCCAAGTTACCTCCCCTCACTACCCCCTCACTCCCCTCACTTCCCTCTCAATCTTGATTTATTCATAGAAACTTTTGCATTCTGCTCCGCTCATTTCATCCTCTTCACCTACCTTTACCCCTCCCATCAACACCCACCCTCCCTCCCTCTCTCTCTCTCGCCTTTCCCACACCTTCCCCGCCTTTCCCACACCTTCCCCGCCTTTCCCATGGCATATTTGTAGCAGAGTAATGCTGATGTATCTAATTTTATTTACTACAAGACAAAATATTCCAATCAAATAATACTGTAGAAACTGAAGACTTACTGTTTTTTTTATGTATGTATATTAATGCATCCACCATCTAGTGATTTAATTAAGCGAATAAGAATACTGAGAATAGCCGGGGATCGAACCCCCGATATTTTAGCACGCCTCCCGAGCCCGCCAAAATTCCGAGACGCCTTAGACCACTGAGCCATCAATGCTACAGACATTAGGTGTCCAGTGCCATAGGCACCCACAATATGGAAGACTCTGGTCGTCCCACAATATGGAAGACTCTGGTCGTCCCACAATATGGAAGACTCTGGTCGTCCCACAATATGGAAGACTCTGGTCGTCCCACAATATGGAAGACTCTGGTCGTCCCACAAAGGCTCTGGTCGTCCCACAATACTGAATGATCTAACGCCCACCGCTCCTCCATTACCGTCATGGCAAACAAATATTGCCTGTCGTTCTTGTAGCTGCTTCATCAATCTTGTCATCGCTTCGTCAGGTCGTGCCACATCCTCGGTGTCCCACCACCACATCCTCGGTGTCCCACCACCACATCCTCGGTGTCCCACCACCACATCCTCGGTGTCCCACCACCACATCCTCGGTGTCCACACCACTCTCGGTGTCCACACACCCGTTCCATCCACTCCTCGGTGTCCACCATCCGGTGTCCACCCACATCCTCGGTGTCCACCACCACATCTCGGTTCCACCACATCCTCGGTGTCCCACCACCACATCCTCGGTGTCCACCACATCCTCGGTGTCCACCACCACATCCTCGGTGTCCACCACCACATCCTCGGTGTCCCACCACCACATCCTCGGTGTCCCACCACCACATCCTCGGTGTCCCACCACCACATCCTCGGTGTCCCACCACCACATCCTCGGTGTCCACCACCACATCCTCGGTGTCCACCACCACATCCTCGGTGTCCCACCACCACATCCTCGGTGTCCCACCACCACATCCTCGGTGTCCCACCACCACATCCTCGGTGTCCCACCACCACATCCTCGGTGTCCCACCACCACATCCTCGGTGTCCCACCACCACATCCTCGGTGTCCCACCACCACATCCTCGGTGTCCCACCACCACATCCTCGGTGTCCCACCACCACATCCTCGGTGTCCCACCACCACATCCTCGGTGTCCCACCACCACATCCTCGGTGTCCACCACCACATCGTGTCACCACCATCTCGTTCACCACATCCTCGGTGTCCCACCACCACATCCTCGGTGTCCCACCACCACATCCTCGCCGTGTCCCACCACCACATCCTCTGTCCCAAATCAAATTTTTGTTCACATCCATTTCGTGGACCATCTACACAAACTAAATTATTAGCTCTAAAGTATAATATTATATATAATATATAATATATATATATATATATATATATATATATATATATATATATATATATATATATATATTGAGGACAGTCGATTACGGAAAAGTTGAAAATAAGGGGAGAGAAACCATCAAATACTGTAAACGGAATTTGTTCGTCCTTGTTACACTGTAAACGGAGTTTATTCGTCCTTGTTACACTGTAAACGTCAGTCACTGTCTCATGGGCACCGATGGCTGCTCACACAGCGACACAAAAAAGAAAAGCGGAAAAATGACGTAGATGAATGTGATGGTTCAGAGGTTCGGTAAAGTCTGTCCGGGCAGCCGGTGGAATGTGGACTGGTGTCTATGTTAACGCGTGAGCCAGTGACCATCTCAAGTCTATCAGGCAAAAAGTATTGCTTGCCGTCTCCCTTCCCCCCCCCAAAAAAAAAAGAGGTCAATTTATAGAAATAAAATTTTAAATTCTCAGAATTTCTTCCATTTTCTCTAAATTTCTATAGGCCCGCCGTCCACCTTCCTAAAATCCTCCAGTGGACCCAAGTTTGATCTCCACTGCTCTAGTTGTGTTATCTAAGCATCATGCAGCTGGATAACCCTTACGGGTTTAGGGCAGTGTTATGGGTGACTTTAGTATTACAAATCATGAACTAATAAGCGCAGGGAGTCGTGGAGGCTCGATACTCTGGATAAACAGTCAGGATGACCTTGGGTGCCATATTTGCTCACCTTCCCTGATCGTTGCGCCAGAAAAAATGTTCCCAAGTGGCAAAGGAACGTCTCTGCTTGCCCAACAGCGAATCAATAGCATCTCCCAAGTGTGTAATGATCCTGAAGTCTCACACAACTCTACTGAAGCACCGCTATTGTTACTGAAACCAGTTATGTTACCTGATATTACAGAGAACACGACCTATGTTGCCTGATATTACAGAGAACACGACCTATGTTGCCTGATATTACAGAAAACACGACCTATGTTGCCTGATATTACAGAGAACACGACCTATGTTGCCTGATATTACAGAGAACACGACCTATGTTGCCTGATATTACAGAGAACACGACCTATGTTGCCTGATATTACAGAGAACACGACCTATGTTGCCTGATATTACAGAGAACACGACCTATGTTGCCTGATATTACAGAGAACACGACCTATGTTGCCTGATATTACAGAGAACACGACCTATGTTGCCTGATATTACAGAGAACACTATCTTTGTTGTTGCCTGATATTACAGATAACACGATCTTTGTTGCCTGATATTACAGATAACACGATCTTTGTTGCCCGGTATAACAGGGAACATCACGCTGCCTGGTATCACTGTCAAAACGATCTAGTCAGCCCGTGATCACAGTGATCAAGAGTTTCACTAAACTCAATACACTATACATTTTTTGTTAACAGTACAATATGGTACTGAAGCGACAATACCATTGTAAGCGATCACCTGAGGATACTAAACTAATCACCTGAGCATACAAAACTAATCACCTGAGGATACCAAATTAATCACCTGAGGATACCAAACTAATCACCTGAGGATACCAAACTAATCACCTGAGGATACCAAACTAATCACCTGAGGATACCAAACTAATCACCTGAGGATACCAAACTAATCACCTGAGGATACCAAACTAATCACCTGAGGATACCAAACTAATCACCTGAGGATACCAAACTAATCACCTGAGGATACCAAACTAATCACCTGAGGATACCAAACTAATCACCTGAGGATACCAAACTAATCACCTGATACAAAACTAATCACCTGAGGATACAGATACAACTGTCTTAATTACCCAGTCTTCACTTCATTAAAGGACAAAACCTTGAAGAATATCACATAACATCAAGGAAGCGACCACAGCTCTAACATGGTCTCCTGGCTTGCCACACAACGTAATTCAAGCCCTTGGAACACATAAGCCATCTGGCTTATCACAAAGTATTATTGGAACCACTAGAGCAACAACGACACCTGGCTTGTTCTATGAGAACACAACAGCATCTGCCTTTAATAAGTATCCCTTAAGAGAGACCTTAAAGTGGATGCTAGCTTTTTTTCCTTATAACTTACGTTTCGTTTTCTTGCACCCAGAAAGGCCTCATCCGATGGGTATTTAAATTTCAGCATTCCAGCGCTTGTGTACGGTAACTAGGGCTAAATTTTTGGAACAGTTGTCATGCGCAGGTTTCCTATGACACGCTGGTGAGGAGGTGGGGTGAAAGGGTGAGTGACAGGGAGGTGGGGTGGAAGGGTGGGTAACAGGGAGGTGGGGTGGAAGGGTGGTTAACAGGGAAGTGGGGTTTGCAGTGGTCAGGTGAAATGACCCTGTATAATGCCTCCATTAAAAAACAGCACTGCCCTACATAGATTAAGAGAAAACCAAATAACATAAAGGATCTAAATGTTTTTGTCACACCTACATATACAAGGGGATTTACCAACAGTCTTCTGGCTTCATAAGTAAACTTGAAAGACTGCTCAAAATTACTGCTGTTCAGCCTGTGATCACCAGCAACCTGACTGGTCAGGTTGTTAATCAAGAGACCTGGTGTAAGATCGGGGTTATTGAAACTATGATCTTAGGAATCATCGAAATGAAGCAACAGGCGATCAGGTGTACAAGAAAACCTTTGATCATATTTTAAATAAATCCCTTCGGATTTCATACATGTTTTCACACATGCTGTACTTTCACTGACCAGGTTGCCGGTCAGAGTAGATCATAATAATGGATCTGGAATCACAACAACACACTAGTGAACCAGTTTAGTTTTTAAACTCCAGTGAGGATATGATAATACTTTCGAAATTAGCTAAAGTCATAGTATAAACACAATGCTTCCTCACTGAAAACTTTGGACTAATGTTGCAAGTTTAGTAAAATAGTCACTTCTCCAATAGTACTTTAATTTAGTGAAATCTAGGTTTAAACAAAACAAATGCATTTACTTACCTTTGCACTCGTGCATATGTTATTGGCTTCATCTCAATTCCTTCCTGGATCTTGTCGCTTAATCCCATCCAGTCTCCTATGGGTACTCTTGGCATTTCCAGGTTTTTAGCTTTCTCCCACTCACACTCCAACCACTCACTTCCCCAGTCTTTGGATTTCTTTAATAAATCCCCTATATCGTTATCTCTGAGCCACTCAGTCGTCAAGGTTCTAGATTTTAGCCATTGAAGAGATTTCCAGTTGTTTACTTTCCAACTTTCAGCTTTCAAACATCGTTCGCTCCAAGCTGTAAGCTGAGAACCCAGTTGCGATAACTGAGGCCTACTGGTCAGTTGAGTCAGGAATGAGACGCCTGGTTCCTGGGATACATAAGGGACACTTGACTCTTGAGACACATACGTTACACTTGCCTGCTGGGACTCGTGGATAATACAGGGCCGCTGGGACGCTTGGATACAACTTGGCGGCAACACTCGCTGGTTACTGAGCTGGAGGCACTGTTGAAAGTTACTGGACTGTTGGGACCCGTGAAGGCTATCGAGCTGCTGTGGCTCTTTAAGGTTACAGGGCTGCTGGGACTTGTGTAGACTGCAAGGCTGCCGCGGCTCTTGAAGACCACTCTTTGGGTGAAGCTCAGAAAGGGTACTGGACTTCTGAAACCCGCTAGGATCGCTGGGCTGCGCGGATCCTTGCCGACTAATAGACTGATGCCACTTGAAAAATGTCTCCTTAATGTTGTGATACGATGTGGTATCAGTATTATGGTATGTTTTCTGTGTCTGAGCCGAGTAATGCCAACAGACTTCGATGTTTTTGGAGTTACGGTTTTTGACATTGTGGGTATTGTTGTTCTGGCGTGCCAGTCGCTCCTGCCGTCTTGTCCTCGTCTGCAGATACAGAGCAGCGGTAGCACTCTGAGCTAACATTACTTTCCTCCTCCCAGCATTTGCCACGAGGTTCTCACTCTCTCAGAATGATCTCTCTCATTCTTGTACACTCCACCATGCCGTCGAAAGTTTCTTCGCAGGGAGTGACCACTTTAAATACATTTTACCTCAGACATCCTATAATCCACCATTTTTTTATACATTTGTATGCACTGTTTGCTATGTCATCTTCCTATTTAATTCCATGATTTTGAAAAGGAGTGACTGTCGAATGATGGCATTCTGCTTGCCTTACTCCTGTACACGAGCGTCCCTTGCTGTGAGGACGTACATTAGCAACCTCTGGTGTCCACAGGATCATAATCGCCTTCGATTATCCTCCCTCACACACTCAGCCTCATAACTCTCTACTTTCCCTAAAAAATGTATTTTTTTATAAAGAACGATAAACGTTAACACTTCTTATACCTTAGTCGCAAAAGAATTTTCGCGATACGTCTGTCAAATCTGGATTAAAGAACAATCGCAAGGAATGTTTCACTGGTAAATAAATTAGATGCTGACCAATAATCATTAAGAGGCACACTTTCACTGGCCACACTGCCGCTGAGCACCTCGTTAGGTGGGCAGCTGTGGCACCCCCACCGTTACACAGCACCCCCAGCATACTAACACATACTCTATCACACTTCATCACGATACACCACCCTATCATACAGACACATACATCTAGTTAAAGGCCTAGTAAACACATACAATCATACACACACCTTCGCCACCACCATCCTAATATAATGATACATACACATTCTCACCCTCAAATATACCTAAGTATATTGTATAACAATACACTTTTACAACTTACATGGTTAAGTCAACAAATACACTTGACAATTTTTACTTTACTTTGATAGTGTTTAGGGTTGTCTACCTGAGAGAAGTCTGCCCCCTCCCCCGTCCGTGTCCTACATAATTCCCTCAGTCATAGAGACAACTCACAAGACAGAACATTAGATCTCATACGGAGAGGATCATGAAGTGTGTTCATACACTAAACACGTCTCACAAGGTGACTGCCTCATTTATGGACGTAATATTCTTGATCATGAAAACCAATTCGCCTTAGTGAGGTCCGATGTGTGTTTTTTGTTATGAAGTCAGTGTGGCGCCACTTGCCTGGCTGGAGCTGGTTTGTCTCACATCCTTGGATGGGGAGGGAAGATGTGTTGGGTGGTGGAGGGTCTGTGATGTGTCGTGTGTCACATCCTTGGATGGGGGAGGGAAGATGTGTTGGCTGGTGGAGGGTCTGTGATGTGTCGTGTGTCACATCCTTGGATGGGGATAGGGAAGAAAGCTCTGTAGAAGTACAAGTACTAACACAATGTTATTAAAAAGGTCACATTGGAACCTGCACGTGGATTGAGCTTTCTTACACACTTATTCTCCTTCCTCGCGAATACCTCAATGATGATCCACACTACACTCATCAACACTACACTCGACAACACTACACTCGACAACATTACACTCGACAACACTACACTCGACAACACTACACTCGACAACACTATACACCCGTGATCTTTCTTTTCCCTATTACCTGTTTCGATAATTTGCCATCCCTCCCTGTTGATTGCCTGGTCAACCAGTCTGTTGCTGTTGGCGGCCCACTGGCCCACATATCCATCACAGCCTGGTTGATCTGGCACACCGAGGAAGTAATGATCCTGTTCCCCTTATCACCATCGCTACACTGACATAACAAAAACGGCACAATACCGTGACTGGAACAATACACACACAACCCGCACATAGAAAAGAGGAGCTTACCACGATGTTTCGGTCCCACTTGGACCATTTACAAAGTCACACTAACACAAAGTCGGACCGAAACGTCGTCGTAAGCTCCTCTCTTCTATGTGCGGGTTGTGTGTATACTACACTGACATATTATAATCAGTCAAATTCAACTTCGACAATCCATATAACTTAAATTTCCACTACAGACGCAATAATCCATAGTGAGCCAGCGTCCTTAACACTCATTACCCACAGAAACACACCATATACTTGTTCAAGTGACAGTGCTGGGTTATTCTATTGAAGACTGAGAGGATGAGTAGACCCTCACGGCACAACAGTCAGTGCGCTACTGACCAACACTACACCATAACAAAACTCACCTCAAGGACACAAAACTGACTAACTGGGACCCCTTCCGGTGGAGCAGCAAAACTGTGACTTCCCCTCCTGTGGAACAACAACACTGACTGAGACCCTCATCCTGTGGAACAACAACACTGAGACCCTCATCCTGTGGAACAACAACACTGAGACCCTCATCCTGTGGAACAACAACACTGACTGAGACCCTCATCCTGTGGAACAACAACACTGAGACCCTCATCCTGTGGAACAACAACACTGACTGAGACCCTCATCCTGTGGAACAACAACACTGAGACCCTCATCCTGTGGAACAACAACACTGACTGAGACCCTCATCCTGTGGAACAACAACACTGACTGAGACCCTCATCCTGTGGAACAACAACACTGACTGAGACCCTCATCCTGTGGAACAACACTGACTGAGACCCTCATCCTGTGGAACAACAACACTGACTGAGACCCTCATCCTGTGGAACAACAACACTGACTGAGACCCTCATCCTGTGGAACAACAAAACTGACCAGGGCCCCCATTCTGTGGAACATCAAAACTGGGACCCCCATCCTATGAAACAGCAAAACTGGGACCCCCATCCTTGAGTGAAAAATATTGTCCAGTCCATATTTACAGTTAAACAGTAACATAAGGAAATTAATATAATATATATATATATATACACACACACACACACACACACACACACACACACACACACACACACACACACACACAGTTCTCCCACCTCAAGAGACAGAACAACGTTCACATTGCCTTACCCACTTGACCACCGAGCCTTCAAAGATCATGCACACAGCTTCATTACTATATAAACTGCTTATGGAGGCTGGTATTCAAACGGGAGGTGATTGAAATTAGCCTTGAGCTTACCACTACCACGAGTGTCCTTGGATCACGAGCAACACCTAGTGCAGCTGGGTGCTTGACCTTTGAAGGATCGCTGGTCAAATGGTTAAGGCAATGTGAACGTTGTTCTGTCTCTTGAGGTGGGAGAATGTGTCGCAGGATTTAATCTTGGCTGACCGCAATTTGGTAAATGTTTCAATATCACTTGTTTCGTCATTTCATTATATAGTGAGGTACCACCCCTGGAACTGTGCTGGGGATCCTCATCCTCAGAGAAAAGAATAAACTTACTTCAGGGGAAAACTCGAGGTTCTCCCTGAGACTGTTTGAATATTGTTTTCTCCTACCACCCCTATATTATGTGGATGCTTTATTTAAAGACAAAATACATTGACAAATATATATATATATATATATATAGTTCGTAAACTGAGGCCCTCTTCAGATCCACCAAATTACAGTATATACCACAATTTCTGTGGCAATATCTGGAAGGTGAAGCTGTTGAAAAAACAATAACTGGCATCATCTGACCAGCTGTATAAATCTTTCCCAGCATACCACCACACTTCCCATGGTCGCTGCCCCCCATCCCTTACCCACACAACCCCCTATCACCCACGAATAACGCACCTTTTACCCCATCACCCTTGACCACCCAACCCAATAATCCCCCACCCACCCCTCATTTTTCCCTCCCATCATTTTAGACCACATACCTCCACCTCCCAGTCTATTCTTCCCCCCCATCAGTCCTCCTCCCCATGATTCTTGACGGCGCACCACCACTCTGTCAACACCCACCCCAACCTCTTCCCCCGCAACTCTCAATTTCCCCAAACCCTCCAACCCCAGAGGGACGCCAGGAACTGCTTCTTCAGGAAGTGGAATAACTTATACAGGACGTAAGGGAAACAGATTTTATACACACTTTTAAGAATAGATACGACAGAACTCTAACATATAGTCATAGTCAAGTGGGTCTTATGTAGTTAACATGGAGACTCAGGAACCACCGCAACCACAAATAGGTGAATAAAATTACATTAATGCACAAGCATGAACAGGAGAGAACCTAGTAAGTAAGTTTATTTAGGTACACGTACACATAAATATAGTTGCATAAAGTATCATAGTAACATATGATCAATAATCCCCGACATGGAAACACAAACTCAGAAGATTAATTGATCTGTATATTTCGATCCCTTTCTGGGATCCTCTTCAGCTGAAGAGGATCCCAGAAGGGGGTCGAAACAAACAGACCAATTAATCTTGTGAGTGTCTGTCTCATTTGAGTTAATACTGAGCATTGATAAGTGTTCATTAATTATTCATAGTAGCATATGTGTAAATTATCTAAGATAATAAAGAATAAAACACTTGTACAACATTTGAGAATCCTCAATAAAGATTCCCAAATGTCGTACAAGTGTCTTATTCTTCAACTTCTCTTTTCTCAATCATTCACACCACAGGAAGGAAGAGAGGCAGTCTCCGAGGCTGTAACTAGTTCTATAATTAAGTCAGCCGCTTTCACTCGAATTGACCTGCACTCTCGAAATGGACCGGAAATGTTAATAATTTTTGTGCTCGGTTAGGTTAGGTCTGAGTGTGTTATATTAACTTCTATCTCAGTGTAATTAACGGGGAAAAAATCTTGGAATGACCTGTCCAAGGAGACCTGCACAGCATGGAGGCCTCGTCCAGTAAATGGCTGCTGGAGTTCATGCTTATCAGGAAGACTGGAAACGTGAAACACGGAGAGAGATCGTGGTTTGACCAGAGCTGCAAACTACACAGTAAGAGAACATAACAAAAATACAGAATATGGATGATTGGACAGAAATAAGCCGAAAACTGACAAGTTGCGATTGCTGACACTTGAGACACTTTATATAATATCTTAAGTGTTTACTCACGTGTCTTTAATAAACAAAAAAAATATCCAGGGGTAAGAAAAAAAAGAGGAAGATAATAAATTCGAAAATGGCAGATGAGCGAAGGACAAAACGGAATCGAAATTACTTCAGTCACATAAGAATTAAAAAAAAATAATAGAGGAAGGAGGAATACAGAGCACAGTGTGGGAAGATAGCAAGACATAGGACCAAAAAAAAAGGAGCCAAATCACTTTGGTTCATCAGGTCCTGATCCACCGGGAGGCATGGTCAAGGACAGGGCCACGGGGGCGTTGACCCCCTAAGCAGCGTCCCGGTAGACCCTCCTGAGAATATCATAGCTTCAAGAGTATAACTAGAACAGAAGTTTTACAGCCAAATAAGTAGGACAAAAAAGTGATAAAACTTTAGAAGAAGGAGAACTTTAAAGAAGACAGTAATGTATGCGAAGAACTGGATAGATGATTCATGGAGGCATTGGTTGAGGAAGCAAGTGTGGCACCTGAAAGCTGAAGCAAAATAACTCAACAATTAAAGCTATTCAGCATCCACACATCAAAGCGGGAAGTGATGAAGCTACTGGGAAAGCTACAACGAAAGTTGTGATTTTGAATCATTAACAGAACTGCGGCTTGGCCGCAGCCCTGGGTGAATTGAACACAGAACACATCACTCTCCGCACTCTAGCCGCAGTTCTGTTAATGATTCAAAATCACAAGTTTCGTGATTTCATTGATATATATAGACTGCTGGTGAGAGTTGGTACACCAAAGAGGATGAGATTGAAATTAGTCTCTGAGACTCCATGACCTCGAATGTCCTTGCATCAGGGATAACACACTCAGTACTGCTGGGCGCCTGGTGTTTAAGGATGGTGGTCCAATATATATAATCTCTGTAGAGTCAATCAACTCTTCTGCCCCTTCCTTCAGTAACTGTGAGAATATGTTGTCAGATTCCACAACTTTCATTGTAGCTTTCCCAGTAGCTTCATCACTTCCCGCTTTGATGTGTGGATGCTGAATAGCTTTAATTGTTCAGTTATTTTGCTTCAGCTTTCAGGCGCCACACTTGCTTCCTCAACCAATGCCTCCATGAATCATCTATATATGTGTGTGTGTGTGTTTGTGTGTGTGTATTTGTGTGTGTGTAGTTTAATGCTTCGTGTCTGTCTCCTTTTTTAAAAATTGGGACTACATTTGCTGTCTTCCATACTTCAGGTAATCGCCCTGTGTGTGTTTGTGTGTGTGTGTGTGTGTGTGTGTGTGTGTGTGTGTGTGTGTGTATGTAACAAATCACGATTATGTGGAGTAACTACCATACAGTTGGAAATCAACAAATGTATTAACTAAATCCAAGCTGGTAATAATCACAAGGCGCTGCAGTACGGACCACTGTCACTTACATATTCTCTCCGAAGTGCTGGAATAAATAATTAAGAGATTTGTGGAGCCCCTGGAGGTAGTCTGCTGCACCATCCTCCTGGAATGCTATAGCAGAATAACCTATCCTTGTCTTTCTAACTTTAGTGTATTTTCTTAGGCTACGGGAAGGTATTTGACACAGACATATACCGAGAACAAGGAGGGGCACTAGGAAAAGAAAGCAGTGGCACTAGATAAAGAAGGCAGTGGCACTAGGAAAAGAAGGCAGGGTCACTATTAAAAGAAGGCAAGGGCACTAGATAAAGAAGGCAGGGGCACCAGGAAAAGAAGGAGGTAGAGGCACTAGGAATAGAAGGCAGGGGCACTAGGTAAAGAAGACAGGGGTACTAGGAAAAGAAGGCAGGGTCACTAGGAAAAGAAGGCAGGGTCACTAGGGAAGCATTGCAGAGGCACTAGAAAAAGAAGGCAGTGGCACTAGGAAAAGATGGCAGGGGCACTAGGAAAAGATGGCAGGGGCACTAGGAAAAGATGGCAGGGGCACTAGGAAAAGATGGCAGGGGCACTAGGAAAAAAATGGCAGGGGCACTAGGAAAAGAAGGTAGTAGCACTAGCAAAAGCAGGATTACCTTAACGGCTAGAACATGCAAAAGGACGGTAGGGGATGAGGCATCAGGATGGGAGAGAATTAGTTAGGCTTCCCCAGTACAGAGGGTCAAACTCCACCCGTTCCGTGATCTGGATATAACAGTGTCAGCTGACCTTTTTTTTTTTTTTTTTTAGAAAAGCACAATAAGGCAAATCTGACGAAAGCCAGAAAAATGATGAGGTGGATAATGAGAGCTTTCAAAACAAGGAAAATGGTGCTAATGGTGTCACTATTCTAATTACCTGTTCTCTTTAACCTATTGTTCAGTATTGACGACTCTGTTCCAGGCATGAGAGATATCAGAGCTGGAACGGATACAGAGATTTACATTGTTTATTGTCACAGAGATAAAAAAATTACATTATTGGGAACATCTCAAAGTTTTAAATATGTACTCGCTGGAGCTAAGGAGGGAGATATAGACGATAATACGTACTTGGAAAGTACTTGAGGGCCTGGTCCCAAATCTGCACACTGACATGATAACACACTAGAGTGATATACAGTGGACCCCCGGATTTTGTCAATAATTCGTTCCAGAATGCTGTTCGAGTACCGTTACCGAACGAATTTATTCCCATAAGGACGAATGTAAATTAGATTAGTCCGTTTCAGATCCCCCAAAATACACTTATAAAAGCACTTACAAAAATACACTTACATAATTGTTCGAGTTGGGAGCTGTACGAAATCCGGGGGTCCACTATATATGGGTAAGAAAAAGTAAAAAAAAAAAAAGCAATGGGAGGCAGGGGAGGCAGGGGCGCCTTGGGCACAACAAGACACCATTGTACAATTATCCGTGGGCCAAGACTTTCAGCATCCTTACCGAAGATATCAGAAACTTTCAAGAGGAGAAACTCAACAAACATCTCCCGCCAAGGGCCGGATCAACCCGGCCTTGATGTGTGTGTGAGCCAGCGGGTCACCAGCAGCAAAGCCTGTGTGAGCCAGCGGGTCACCAGCAGCAAAGCCTGGTTGACCCAGCAAGCACCAGGCAAGCCAAGCCAAGGGCCGGGCTGCGAGACTTGAAAAACTCTTGAAACCCGTCAAGCGAATATCAAAGGAAACATCTTTTAGAGTCCGGCATATAATATGTCAGGTCTATATAGAACAGGCAGGGTCACCACAGAATTCACACTCGAAATAGATTGAGCTGGATGATAAATTAGTGGGAAGAAACAACATGCACAGTTTCATGAAAATAGTCATACGTGTCAGTGGAAGGACAAGAGTCAGGGTCAGGAATAGAGATTTAACCCCTGTTAACACAGGCTGGGTGAGTACACAGGGTTCCAGAAATTGATCTCGTGATTATGGACTTTCCCGAGAATTCCACTCGTCTCGCCAAATCCTCATTCTACGTAATTTGATCCTCTCTCAGGCGTGCCAGTGAGCGGAAACCCTATACCCAATTGGGCTGTCTAGACCTCAACTCCATCGCCCACACACGCCAGAGATTCTCCCTGTCCCTCACTAACCGAAGAATAAAGTGTAGGATTCCCGAACTAATGAGGGAACGCCCTAAGAATCCTTCCAAGATCCCTTAATGCCCTTAGCCCTATGGTGCTGGATCCTCCAGCTCATCATATGGCATGGTGAATCCGATGCTCCCTTCTTTTCGGGAGTTACATACTCTATTTTCCTGATATATTTTTTCTCCAGTATATAAATTTTTTTGTCTAGTTAAATATGCAAAGGACACGAAGATTCTTTTGTCACATTAGTCTACGTTGCGTCCAAATGGTCACTCATCCTGCTATCTGATCAATTCAACTGTTGTTTAAACGTCACCACCACAGAGCTACGGCCATGACCATAGCGTCATACAGACCGTCGTATGAAACTGTACTAAAGAATTTCTTCTGTGGCAAATTACTATTGCAAGAGACTATACCCTCAAGATGACGTTATCAATATGAATAGCGTTGGAAAAATAAACACGTAAGCAGTATAATGTGATTCTTTATTGACAAGGTTTCACCCACACTGTTGGCGAAACGTTGTATTGCTTATGTGTTATACTGGTTATTACAACGTTTCGCCCACAGTGTGGGCGAAACCTTGTCAATAAAGAATCACATTATACTGCTTACGTGTTTATTTTTCCATTGTGTCGGTATTTTCTACTATTTATTCCCAGGAACAGCGCTCCTTGTAAATTGCCTGCCGCCACTATTTATGCGATGACAAAATAAAATGAAGCTGAAGGAGGATTTATAGGTATAGAAGGTTCAATATATCGGAGTTTGAGCCTCTCATCCAGGCCACCAGCGGCGTCAGTGAGGTTCAGTATGCCAATCTGGAACCTCCAACAACACAGCGGGTGAAGGATGATATCAAGTACCGATAAGTATGTTAATACGACACATTTTTAGTGGTGAGGGTTTTTTTTTTTTACTGAGAAAACGTTACGGCCACAGAACTTTTTAATCCAGTAGAGACGTAACTAAACAGGGTTGAGTATAGTGACAGAGAGAGAGTAGGGTCAGGTGCAGAGTAGTGGAGATATTTTTCATCTAATCTAATTCTACCCCGCCAGAACACTGCGACCCCCCACCCCTCTCTACATGACCTCCACCCCTCTCTACCTGACCCCTACCCCTCTCTACCTGACTCCTACCCCTCTCTATCTGACCCCTACCCCTCTCTACCTGACCCCTACCCCTCTCTACCTGACCCCTACCCCTCTCTACCTGACCCCTACCCCTCTCTACCTGACCCCTACCCCTCTCTACCTGACCCCTACCCTCTCTACCTGACCCCTACCCCTCTCTACCTGACCCCCACTCCTCTCTACCTGCCTTCATCCTTTTGCTCCTGACCCCCACCCCTCTGTACCTGACCCCATCTCTTAGCATTTGACCCCCTTTCTCCCCCACCAACCTTTCTCGCCCACTGTAAAAAAGAAGGTTTACCACAGCCGTTTCTCGTCAAGGAAGAACGACCCAAAGGAGGAAACACATTCAACATCCCTCATTCATTTAGTGTTTTCATTAGAAAGTGAGGGGAAGTACGGGAGGGGAAGTGGGAGGGGGGATGTGGGGGAGGGGGGAGAATAGAAGGGCCGGAAGATGGTCACTGGGGCCATAGGTGACCCAAGAGGTTTGGGGCCCTAGGTGACCCAAGAGGTTGTCTGGGATCCTAGGTGACCCAAGATGTTATCTCGGGCCCTGAAACACTGACACACACACGCGCGCGCAGGCCATGAGCGGTGAATCGACCCCTGCAACCATAACTAGGTGAGTACACACATTATCAACTGTATCGTTCTACGTCAAAAGAAAATTTCTGAAGGTTCTCAAGAGGGAGGCAAGAGGACTTAACTTCTCTGGCAGTCATAAACAATTAAACTTGTAATAAAGCTGCAGTATTGTATTTAGTCAACCCCTGCAATGTATTTAATTGAAGTTCTAGTGTTGTATAATTCTAGAAAAGAAAAACTTCGCCCACAGAGTTTTATGGGTTTTTTTGTCATTGTATCATTATTTTATCCTCGAATTTGAGTATTTCAAATTCATTTCGTATCTAATATATGTATAAGATTTTCTCAGTGTCTCATCATTTCTGTTCCGGATTTAGACTTTTCATGACAGGTTTATTATTGAAGATGATTTAGAAAGACACTTGAGCAAACACTAGGGAATATTTATTAGAAAACATTTCGGTCATGGGACCTTGATCACTTCTAACAGAGTTAAAATGACTAAGTTAGAAGTGATGTAGATCCCAGGACCGAAACGTTGTCTAGTGTTTGCTCAAGTGTCTTTTTAAAGCAACTTTTCGGTATCTATTACCAAGGTTTATGCTAGACTTTGTTTAGTATAATTTCTATTCACTTGGTTTAGCACTTGTTTTTAAATGAAATAATTCTAGTCACTGTTTTAGGGTTTTTCTCTTCTCCAGTCTTAGTAAGTTCATTGTCAATAATTTTCACTTTCGAAGCTGACGGTGTTAGAGCAAAATCATGACTTTGCTTTTGTCTGCACTGAAATTCTCCACCACCAGTCAATAACCCGATAAAGCTCTCCAGAGACGAAGCTCTACGTAAACTGTACTGTCAACACCGTGCCAGCCGTCTCTGGGTCATGAACTCCAGGAAGGACTCCAAGAAGAGGAAATGTGTGTGCTATGGGCACTGGAAATTCATGTTCATGACAAATGGAACACTGAGGAGGGGACGTCAGGAGCAGAGTTCTGACAACACTATTAGAAATAGGTAATTACACCCACCCACACACAAGCGCTCACACTTTGTGAGCTCACTACGACACCGGATCACTGAGTGAGAGAAGCCTCACTGGAATACCTCAAGGAGTAACACTATTAGGGAGGGGGGTATAAGGAGGGGTGAGGGGGAAGGTAAGGGCGAGGGAGGCGTGAAGGAGGAAGAGTTAAGATGAGCAGTAAAGAGGAGAATAAGTGAGAGGGAGAAGAGAAGAGTGACAAAGAGAAAGGGTGAGAGGAGAGGGAGGGTAAAGCCTAGTGGCGAAATATATATATAAAAAAAAAGTGAGAAATAGAAAAAATTATGAATAAATGAAAAAATGAAGAATATGAAAATAAGAAAAAGATGAAAAAAATCTAAGAAAGAAGATGCGAACAAAAAGCTGTAGCGGAAAAGTGTAATACAAAGGAATAAAAGATTACGACAAACTAAATATTAATACTGAGTGTCTGGGGGGGAGGGGAAGGGGGAGGGGTAGGGGGAGGGGGAAGGGGAAGGGTCGGAGAGAAGTGTTCTCTTGAGAGACTGAATCTAATCTGGAAGTCTGAAAGGAATAATTTACAGCCTGGCGAGTGACACCTCTGCGGCCGTGACCTGGAATGACCTGGAATGACTATTTTTTTCCCATTTAAGGTCAGTTTCGCAAACATTATCTCAAATTAGTTAAAGGTTATGAAGAAACAAAAGACAACCAATTAACATACGTATATTGGGAGGGTGTACTCGTTATTAAAGACCACGCCATGTGTAGTGGGAGAGTATATTAATAATATCTTTATTTACTACATGTACAAGGTATACAGACCATAGCTGACATCAATGACATACTACTATATAGAAAGCCGCTTGTTATGCAGAGCATTTCGGGCAAATTAAGTCAGTTTTGTCCCAGGATGCGACCCACACCAGTCCACTAACACCCAGGTACCCATTTTACTGATGGGTGAACATAGACAACCGGTATAAGGAAACACGCCCTTGATGGTGGTGGAAGAAGACACTGTCGAGAAGAGATACATAGTCCTCCCCACCAACTCCATTGCCAAACACGTTTCCAACATCTTTTCCAATACCTCATTCCAAGTATCTACCTCCACATCCACCACCATCAAGGACATTACCAGTAATAGACAGGACAAGCTTCAATTGTCTGCAGGGGTATACACAATCCCTTGTAATGACTGCAGCAAATTATACTTGGGCGAAACATCCAGAGACCTCCAAACACGTATTTCAGAACACCAGTACGCAGGCAGATCTGACGACCCAAGGAATGCCTGTCTTCAACACCAAAATTCACATAACCATTTAATCAACTACAGAAACGCAAGACTCATCGCCAGAGAAGACAACACTCAATACCGAAGAAACCTGGAATCATCACTTATCTGTATATCCAACAACTTCAACCAGAACAACGGCTTCTATAACATAGCTGAACCTATTGCCAAGAAACTTCTTCATCGCTATCCCACATAAGAACATAAGAATGGAGGAACACTGCAAATGATCTACTCATATACTTGCCCAATCTCTTTTTAAAGCTACCCAAGGTTCTAGACTATCACCGTACTCGGAAGATCGACACATGCAGCATTCTCCACCTGACTCCATCCTATATATATTCTTGTACCTTTCATCCAGGTAGATCTGTTTGTTACTTGATAGAGCCCACTGTGTGGGCGAAACGTTGTCAATAAAGGATCACATTATACTGCTTATGTGTTTATAATTTCCAACAATGAGCCTGGCCCATGACCGGCCTCTGGGAGTAGAAAAACTCTTGAAATTCATCAAAGGTATATCAAGCATATTATCAGTCACGTTCCTAAGCAAGGGATCCAGGTATACCTTAAAACAAGGCTGAACTTTGGAATAAGCTCTTTGCATGAAATTCAACGGTGTAAAAACATCTAGTTATTTTTATGTATAGTTTGCCAATGATAAGATAAAAGCAGGTGTTTACGTCTCTCAGAGCAGGTGTACTGTATGCTGGTGAGAGCACTGGCATCGTCCACACACCCACACAGTTACTGTGCCTCACTGCTGAGCCTGGCATCGTGTCCTGCCACATGAAGCTCATCTCACCACAACTAAGCCAGCCTTCCTTCCTAAGACTGTCCTCCTCCTACCCACTACCAGCCTCCTTCTACCTAAGACCAGCCTCCTTCTACCTAAGACCAGCTCCTCCTACCCAAGACCAGCTTCCTCCTACCCAAGACCAGCTTCCTCCTACCCAAGACCAGCCTCCTCCTACCCAAGACCAGCCTCCTCCTACCCAAGACCAGCCTCCTCCTACCCAAGACCAGCCTCCTCACCCAAGACCAGCCTCCTCCTACCCAAGACCAGCCTCCTCCTACCCAAGACCAGCCTCCTCCTACCCAAGACCAGCCTCCTCCTACCCAAGACCAGCCTCCTCCTACCCAAGACCAGCCTCCTCCTACCCAAGACCAGCCTCCTCCTACCCAAGACCAGCCTCCTCCTACCCAAGACCAGCCTCCTCCTACCCAAGACCAGCCTCCTCCTACCCAAGACCAGCCTCCTCCTACCCAAGACCAGCCTCCTCCTACCCAAGACCAGCCTCCTCCTACCCAAGACCAGCCTCCTCCTACCCAAGACCAGCCTCCTCCTACCCAAGACCAGCCTCCTCCTACCCAAGACCAGCCTCCTCCTACCCAAGACCAGCCTCCTCCTACCCAAGACCAGCCTCCTCCTACCCAAGACCAGCCTCCTCCTACCCAAGACCAGCCTCCTCCTACCCAAGACCAGCCTCCTCTACCCAAGACCAGCCTCCTCCTACCCAAGACCAGCCTCCTCCTACCCAAGACCAGCCTCCTCTACCCAAGACCAGCCTCCTCCTACCCAAGACCAGCCTCCTCCTACCCAAGTCCAGCCTCCTCCTACCCAAGGCCAGCCTCCTCCTACCCAAGACCAGCCTCCTCCTACCCAAGACCAGCCTCCTCCTACCCAAGACCAGCCTCCTCCTACCCAAGACCAGCCTCCTCCTACCCAAGACCAGCCTCCTTCTACCCAAGACCAGCCTCCTTCTACCCAAGACCAGCCTCCTCTACCCAAGACCAGCCTCCTTCTACCCAAGACCAGCCCCCTTTCTACCCAAGACCAGCCTCCTTCTACCCAAGACCAGCCTCCTTCTACCCAAGACCAGCCTCCTCTACCCAAGACCAGCCTCCTCCTACCCAAGACCAGCCTCCTCCTACCCAAGACCAGCCTCCTCCTACCCAAGACCAGCCTCCTCTACCCAAGACCAGCCTCCTCTACCCAAGACCAGCCTCCTCCTACCCAAGACCAGCCTCCTCCTACCCAAGACCAGCCTCCTCTACCCAAGACCAGCCCCTCCTACCCAAGACCAGCCTCCTCCTACCCAAGACCAGCCTCCTTCTACCCAAGACCAGCCTCCTTCTACCCAAGACCAGCCTCCTTCTACCCAAGACCAGCCTCCTTCTACCCAAGACCAGCCTCCTTCTACCCAAGACCAGCCCCCTTCTACCCAAGACCAGCCCCTTCTACCCAAGACCAGCCCCTTCTACCCAAGACCAGCCTCCTTCTACCCAAGACCAGCCTCCTTCTACCCAAGACCAGCCTCCTTCTACCCAAGACCAGCCTCCTTCTACCCAAGACCAGCCTCCTTCTACCCAAGACCAGCCTCCTTCTACCCAAGACCAGCCTCCTTCTACCCAAGACCAGCCTCCTTCTACCCAAGACCAGCCTCCTTCTACCCAAGACCAGCCTCCTTCTACCCAAGACCAGCCTCCTTCTACCCAAGACCAGCCTCCTTCTACCCAAGACCAGCCTCCTTCTACCCAAGACCAGCCTCCTTCTACCCAAGACCAGCCTCCTTCTACCCAAGACCAGCCTCCTTCTACCCAAGATCAGCCTCCTTCTACCCAAGACCAGCCTCCTTCTACCCAAGACCAGCCTCCTTCTACCCAAGACCAGCCTCCTTCTACCCAAGACCAGCCTCCTTCTACCCAAGACCAGCCTCCATCTACCCACGAGCAGCCTCCTCCTACCTAAGACCAGCCTCCTACCCAGGACGATCCAACCCCCTCTCGACGCCTCCAATATTATAATTACGGGGAAGCGCTAAACCGTAGAGAAGATACAGTGCCTGGGGAATGGAAAATAATCATATTTTATACAAGAGAAGAGTACCTCCAGTTCCGTGGCGCTAGAGCCCATCACCAACACACCCAACCTTCATGAAGGCACTTGATTCACTAAACTACCCACAGAGCCTCACAGTCACCAGCCTCACCGATCACAGGAGGTAAATCAGAGCAGCAGTGTGGCAGCATCTGACGATCCCCTCTGGATCGCCACGCGACGGGAATCCAATCGGAATACCATGAATGTCCAGTATTCCCATTGGATTCCAGTTACAAAGGAGACAGTCCTAACCGCCGGGATCATCCCCGGAGACTCACACACTCGCTCAAAACGCAATCACGATTTTTTCTCCCCCTCGATCCTGCTCTGACTCTCATACTCAGCGGTTTAAATGATGATATATTTTTTCTGCACGTGTGCTTCGGAAACCCAGCTAGTTCTTTACTTATATATATATATATATATATACATAGAACACAATGTATTCAAGTATACACAGTATATAATATCCTGGGTGCCGACTCCACCTTAGAATCCCACCTTTACAAAGGGATTAAAGTTAATCTTTTATGGATTCCCTCCCTATGCCTTCGGTAGCATGGTAAAGTCGACACCTTCGCTAAACTAGTAATATATCAAGAGAATGTTTGAAGAAAGTAGAACGAAACAGATAGAAACCAGCCTATCTGTAGACCACCATGACAATTGTGTCAAGAAATATGACCATTGGATAATGCTAAAAGTTCAACAGACTAAAAGACATCGCTGCCTGCACATGTCAAAGCCAGTCATAGCATGAGCCAGTTCAAGAAGAGAGACAAAATATACCTAATGAATGTAGCGACAGAAAGGGAGGCGAATGATTTTTTATTTTTTTAGCTAATACACATGTAAATGTAAATAAATCTTTTTAACTTATTCCTAGTATATATCCTTTATAGTATAATAACATATATCTCCTACAGTGTATAATATTAAGGTATTAAATGGACCCCAATGGAAATAAGTCACTGACTTTTTTGGGTTATCCTGGATTTTCTACACATATGCTGCTATGTATGATAATCTATATAATTGTATTTGTGTATACCTGAATAAACTATTTATTTATTAATTACACGCTGTGTGAAGTGTAGATCCCACGCTGTGTGAAGTGTGGATCCCACGCTGTGTGAAGTGTGGATCACACGCTGTGTGAAGTGTGGATCACACGCTGTGTAAAATGTGGATCACACGCTGTGTGAAGTGTGGATCACACGCTGTGTGAAGTGTGGATCACACGCTGTGTGAAGTGTGTGGTGAGAGACGGTGGTCACACGCTGTAGTTTATCGTACGAACATTAAACCATTTAGACACATCCAGTCAGTACAAAACATGATAAATCTTTTCATTATGATATCTGATATCTTGAGATTTTATCAACACTTTACAAAGAAGAGATAAACTTGTTATTATTTATCCCCCCGGTGGGATACCCTTAAGTGGCTGCCTGACCTTTTTTCTTCCTTCCTCCAAAGTTTCGGTTTTGTTTCGTTCATAATCAAAGAACGACATATCTGACTGGCCTTAAGTTTTCAGTGTTCGTGCATTGCAACTTGGACAAAGTTCGTGCAACTATTGGCAGATGCAGGTGCCCTGTGATCAATATTATATAGAATATTCCAAGGTTCTTTGAAATGGGTTCAATACCTTGTAAAAAGCGGTGCGAGATTGGTCGCCTCACACCACTGAGAGACCGGTCGTCTCACACCACTGAGAGACCGGTCGTCTCACACCACTGAGAGACCGGTCGTCTCACACCACTGAGAGACCGGTCGTCTCACACCACTGAGAGACCGGTCGTCTCACACCACTGAGAGACCGGTCGTCTCACACCACTGAGAGACCGGTCGTCTCACACCACTGAGAGACCGGTCGTCTCACACCACTGAGAGACCGGTCGTCTCCACCACTGAGACCGGTCGTCTCACACACTGAGAGACCGGTCGTCTCACACCACTGAGACCGGTCGTCTCACACCACTGAGAGACCGGTCGTCTCACACCACTGAGAGACCGGTCGTCTCACACCACTGAGAGACCGGTCGTCTCACACCACTGAGAGACCGGTCGTCTCACACCACTGAGAGACCGGTCGTCTCACACCACTGAGAGACCGGTCGTCTCACACCACTGAGGACCGGTCGTCTCACACCACTGAGAGACCGGTCGTCTCACACCACTGAGAGACCGGTCGTCTCACACCACTGAGAGACCGGTCGTCTCCACCACTGAGAGACCGGTCGTCTCACACCACTGAGAGACCGGTCGTCTCACACCACTGAGAGACCGGTCGTCTCACACCACTGAGAGACCGGTCGTCTCACACCACTGAGAGACCGGTCGTCTCACACCACTGAGAGACCGGTCGTCTCACACCACTGAGAGACCGGTCGTCTCACACCACTGAGAGACCGGTCGTCTCACACCACTGAGAGACCGGTCGTCTCACACCACTGAGAGACCGGTCGTCTCACACCACTGAGAGACCGGTCGTCTCACACCACTGAGAGACCGGTCGTCTCACACCACTGAGAGACCGGTCGTCTCACACCACTGAGAGACCGGTCGTCTCACACCACTGAGAGACCGGTCGTCTCACACCACTGAGAGACCGGTCGTCTCACACCACTGAGAGACCGGTCGTCTCACACCACTGAGAGACCGGTCGTCTCACACCACTGAGAGACCGGTCGTCTCACACCACTAAGACCGGTCGTCTCACACCACTGAGAGACCGGTCGTCTCACACCACTGAGAGACCGGTCGTCTCACACCACTGAGAGACCGGTCGTCTCACACCACTAAGACCGGTCGTCTCACACCACTGTGAGACCGGTCGTCTCATACCACTAAGACCGGTCGTCTCACATCACTGACAGACTAGTCGTCTCACACCTCATGACACAATGATCGAGTTACCATCTGATGTACCGCCCTGCACATGTCACCAGGTGTCGGGTTCTGAACCCTGTTTCGGGTTCCAATGAACCCAGTATCACGTTGAACGACTTACTGAAGCCAGTGCACTACCCACTGCCTTTCTCCTCTCTGTTCATGAAGATTTATTGACTTAAAAAAACACTCAAATTTATGAAAGTTAAGACAAATTAAGATTATACTAAATTAAGGTTAAGGTAAATAAATATTGAAGTAAATTAAGGCTAAGGGTAAATAAATATTGAGGTAAATTAAGGTAAATAAATATTGAGGTAAATTAGGATTAATGTAAATTTAGATTAAGATAACCTTAAATGCCTAAAAAAAAAAAAAAAATATTTAGGTCTCTGCGTTGATGGTTGAGAGAGAGGAAGGGACGCAAGAACGTCGGAAAATGAAGGACGTAGTGAAGACAGAAGGTTGCAGACACTTGCACCTTCCTTACCCAAGTCTGGTAAATTGCATGGAGTGGTAAGCGAAGGGGGAGGTAGAGTGAAAATTAATGCAGGAAGAGGAGAGGAAGATGAAAAAGGGGAAAGATTAAGGCGAAGAAGAGGAGGAAGCGGTGGAGGATTAAGATAAAGATTGGAAGAGGGAGATAATATAACCAGCAAATGAGGGTAACACGAGTGTTCTGAAACTTTACACTAATTAGACAGGTGAATGTCAAGGTAGGAGGCAAGAATGTGTTAGTGTGGGGGGGGGAAGCGAGGAGGGTAAAGGGTTCTTGATCCAGGGAATTAGTTACTCTCTTAGATCGAACCTCATAACTTTCCATTCTCCATAAAATAATAATAATAGAAATAATAAAAATAGAAATAATAATTAAAATAATATAAATAATTAAAATAATAATAATAATAATAATAATAATAGAAATAATAAGAAAAAGAATTTGTTTATAGTTTGCGTATTTACGTCGATTTTTATTTACTTTGAAAAAAACGAATCCGCCCGAAGACAATTAAAAGGTCAGATGATTGCTGTGAATTTCGGGCCTCACAGAGATGCCCTCTTCATTATCATACTTTGTATATCACTTGTATTTTAGGTTTCCAGTTGTACCTACTAGCTCTCTATCCATATTTTGAAAATTTCCAGTAAGAGCCGTTTTGACCAATTCCCAAGTTGACTATATGCAAAGTGATTTTTGAGCTCATATATTGAGAGAACATTTCTGTATTTCCTCACTTAGTATATAAATTTAATGGGACTTTCTCACTCTTCTTCACATCTCTGGAACAAAACATTTTTATGATCTTATAATCCCCTTATTGTTTTAAGTCTCTAATATCCTAAGATAATTATCTAACGTTGTGAAGCCTTGTGAAGTACGACTCACTACCATTAACCTCCAGCCATGATGTCTCATCATTAATGTACCCTTAACTCTTGCATTTATATATTTTCTAGTCCACCCTTCCGCCTCTTTAGGAGTATTAATCTGCCTCTCAGGGGTATTACCCGACCTCTCAGAGATATTAACTTGCCTCTCAGGAATATTAACTTGTCTCACCAGTTTGTCGGGATTGCATACCATTTATAATATTTCTCTGAGATATTATCCTGTCTTTACAGGAATATTAGCTAGTATTCTTAGGGATATTAACCTATCTCTTCCTTTTAACTAATTATCTATTATGCCACATATCAAATGATTTCACCAAATCAGATGCAATGTAATCCAGCCTCACTTATGTTATCCTAATATTAAATCATTCTTCCATTTAAACCTATTAGTGGCACAGGAGGAACACTGCAGCAGCCTTACTGGCCCATACTAGGCACGTCTTTCTCAAACCCAAACACGCTAACAAAAATATTTGCCCAACCCATTTGCAATGCTACCAATGGCAAAAGACTTGATAACCCTATTAACTATTACCGGACAGGACCGTCAAAATACGGTCCTGAAAGCATGGTTTTTGCGCCGGTCCTCCTACTCCCCCTGCGCATCTAGGTTCCCGTTCTCTATTTCTGACCAATCACAAGCCTTCTGCGAGTCGCTCCAGCTGCGTGAGACCGCGTCTGCTCGCTTCCCATTGGTTGAGAGACCAAAATGTAAACACTTCTCGCTTGGCGTAATCCTGAGCCTGATTTTTGCTCTAGTTCCACTCATATACATTGTGATTATACTCTCTACAATGTCGGTAAGTACTGATTGTTGTGTCCAGTGTGTAAATGAATAGTTTAGGCATGTTTTGAGATATATATCAGAAGTTAGATATGCATAATATGAGTGTACCATGCAATTGAAAAAAGTGCAACAAAAGAGGACCGTTAAAATACGGTCCCGTCCGTCACGGCCACATTGTAAATTTCAGTAAATAAATATTTATATAAAAATTTCTAGTGCATATATGAATTCTGTAGTGGTCTGGGTGTGTACAGAACATTCTTATTGTCATTCCAGATCAATGAGAAATTGTTCTATGGTGAATCCTCCAAAGAAAAGTCCAAATATCTCTGCATTTTGGAGGAAAGTGACTCAGATCCAGAGCCAGCTGACCTGGAATTACTTGACAGTGGTGATGAATACTTGCCACCTGATGCACAGGTGTCAAGTGATGATGAGGAGGAAGATAGGCCATCCAAAAAGCCTAAATTAGCCAAGAAAAAGAAAGGTATTGTGATCGAGGAGTACCCTGATGAAGAAGCTCTTCATGATGAGCTTGCTGTTCAAGCTGATGCTGCATGGAAGAAGGAAGATATCAATAATGACTCTGAGTGTATACCAACATGAAAAGCCTCTTGCAATTAAGTGTCCATTTGATTATTTTAGCCAGTTTTTTACTTCAAATATGATAGAAAGCATGACATATCAAACTAATTTGTATGCCAAGCAAAAAAACATAGATGCTACTTTTGTAACTAATGGTGAAGAAATAATCCAGTTCATAGGTATTCTGTTGTTTATGGGTATTTGTTCATACCCATCCCTAGATGATTATTGGGCAAGTTCAACTAAGGCAATCCAGGTTGCAGAAGTCATGTCATCTAAGAGGTTTAGGTTGCTTAGGCGTACAGTTCATTTCAATGATAACACCCAAAAGCATAAGGACAGATTCCACAAAATAAGGCCTCTTTACACTGCACTAACTAAAAATTGCTTGCAAGTTCCAGCTACACCCAGGCAGTCTATTGATGAAGTAATGGTTGGTTTCAAGGGTAAAACTGCTGGAAATCTCAGACAGTACATCAAAACTAAACCAGACAAATGGGGTTTCAAATTATTTTGTCGTGCAAGTGAAGATGGAATCATACATGATATAATCATGTATGAAGGCAAAACGACATTTCAAAACCATCCAATAAAGCTGCCAGATGAAGAAACTAAACTACCAATAAGTTCAAAGATTGTTCTGGTACTTGCAACAACTCTCAACAAAGAAAGACATCAGCAATCTATGCTGACAATTTCTTTTCAAGTCTACCTTTGGTCAAGGTACTAAGAGACAAGTATAACTGCAGGTACACTGGAACAGTACGTGAAAATAGATGTGGTAAACCAGAACTGATGCCTGTCAAACTAATGGAAAAGAACATAGTGCCTAGAGGCACTTTTGAATTCAAAACCAATGATGGTATCCTTGTTGTAAGGTGGAAAGACAACAAAGCTGTGACTTTAGTGACAAATGATGTGGGAGTGGAACCTGTGACTCTTATTGAAAGATATAACAAGGAATCTAAGACTAAAGACAACTTCCAGTGCCCTGCAGTCATCAAGAACTATAATGCACACATGGGAGGTATTGACAAAAGTAATATGTTGGTACATATGTACAAAACACCAATGAAATCTAAACGTTGGTACATGCGGCTGTTTGCCTATGTTATTGATCTTTCTGTTGTGAATGCATGGCTTGTTCACTGCCGTGATTGTCGGTCACTAAAAGCCAAATGCATGCCACTGAAGCAATTCAGGCTTGAAGTCTCTGTCACTGCAAGATCCAAAGGACAAAAGTATGGACGCAGCAACATAAGATCAAATCCAAGACCTTCAACAAGTACTTCCAGTGGTAACAGTGATGATGGTTTGCAAGCCTTGCAATTGCCATCTTCAATGCAGTACCAACGTGCAGCTAGGCCTGATGACAGTGTGAGGTTGGATAACATGCTACCTCACTGGCCATCAAAAGGAAAGACATTGTCATGCAAGTATTGCAGCACAAAGAAACCTCATGTTACAACCTCATTTTTCTGTTCAACATGCAAAGTTAACCTATGCATCAAGAAGGAAACAAATTGCTTCATAGCCTTTCATTCTAGTAATTAGTTATCTATAATGATTGTTCTTACTCAGGGAATTCAGGAATATGTAACTTGAAAGTTTTATCCCTTTGCAATGTGTGCATCTTTCTTTTTGGTACATGTTTATATTTTTTTTATACTTACAAATTGCTTTTAAACAAGTTCCATTTATGTTTTTGATATTGTCTACTAGTATAATAAGTTAGAAAAATACTTATTTGGTGTTTCATTAACAATTGCAAATTTGCAACATTCAGAATTTGACACCCTTTACCGGGCGGGACCGTAAAAATACGGTCCTTGAATATTGGCAATTGCGCGAAAAGTTATTTTTAGAATTTCAATTATATGGGCTCATTATCCTTACATTGAGCTACTCTATCCACTCATATGAAATACATTTCGAAATTATCATTTTCAGGGGAGTGCCCGGTAAAGGGTTAACTCGTGTTGATAATTTATATAGGCTTCTCTAAGGTTTTGCAATATATTTTGGTTTACACAAAGAGACAGAGAGGAGTAGGACTCCCCCAGACAGGATTATGGGTACTTGTGGTAGTGATGTTGGTAGTGTTAGTGACTGTCGTTTTGATAGTGTTTGTTTGTGGTGGTGGTTGAGGTGGTGGTTGAAGTGTTGACACTGCTAGTTGAGGTGTTGGTTGAAGTGTTGACACTGCTAGTTGTGGTTGAAGTGTTGACACTGCTAGTTGTGGTTGAAGTGTTGACACTGCTAGTTGTGGTTGAAGTGTTGACACTGCTAGTTGTGGTTGAAGTGTTGACACTGCTAGTTGTGGTTGAAGTGTTGACACTGCTAGTTGTGGTTGAAGTGTTGACACTGCTAGTTGTGGTTGAAGTGTTGACACTGCTAGTTGTGGTTGAAGTGTTGACACTGCTAGTTGTGGTTGAAGTGTTGACACTGCTAGTTGTGGTTGAAGTGTTGACACTGCTAGTTGTGGTTGAAGTGTTGACACTGCTAGTTGTGGTTGAAGTGTTGACACTGCTAGTTGTGGTTGAAGTGTTGACACTGCTAGTTGTGGTTGAAGTGTTGACACTGCTGTGGTGAAGTTGACACGCTTGTGGTTGAAGTGTTGACACTGCTAGTTGTGGTTGAAGTGTTGACACTGCTAGTTGTGGTTGAAGTGTTGACACTGCTAGTTGTGGTTGAAGTGTTGACACTGCTAGTTGTGGTTGAAGTGTTGACACTGCTAGTTGTGGTTGAAGTGTTGACACTGCTAGTTGTGGTTGAAGTGTTGACACTGCTAGTTGTGGTTGAAGTGTTGACACTGCTAGTTGTGGTTGAAGTGTTGACACTGCTAGTTGTGGTTGAAGTGTTGACACTGCTAGTTGTGGTTGAAGTGTTGACACTGCTAGTTGTGGTTGAAGTGTTGACACTGCTAGTTGTGGTTGAAGTGTTGACACTGCTAGTTGTGGTTGAAGTGTTGACACTGCTAGTTGTGGTTGAAGTGTTGACACTGGTAGTTGTGGTTGAAGTGTTGACACTGGTAGTTGTGGTTGAAGTGTTGACACTGGTAGTTGTGGTTGAAGTGTTGACACTGGTAGTTGTGGTTGAAGTGTTGACACTGGTAGTTGTGGTTGAAGTGTTGACACTGGTAGTTGTGGTTGAAGTGTTGACACTGGTAGTTGTGGTTGAAGTGTTGACACTGGTAGTTGTGGTTGAAGTGTTGACACTGGTAGTTGTGGTTGAAGTGTTGACACTGGTAGTTGTGGTTGAAGTGTTGACACTGGTAGTTGTGGTTGAAGTGTTGACACTGCTAGTTGTGGTGGTGGTTGAAGTGTTGACACTGATAGTTGTGGTGGTGGTTGAAGTGTTGACACTGATAGTTGTGGTGGTGGTGTTGTTGTTAGTGGCTAGTGTTATTGGTGGTGATAGTGTTAATAGTGGTTGGAATGGTGGTTGTAGTGATGACTGAAATGTTGGTGTTGGTTGGAGGTGGTGTTAATGGTGTTTTTTCTTGGTAACAGTACCTTTACCTTTGATGAGTTCCAAGAGTCACTTTATTCCCGGAGACCGGTCATGGGCAACAGCATGGTCAACCAGGCTGTTGCTACTGAAGGCCTGCTGACCCACATATCCATCACAGCCTAGTTGATTTGGCACCTGCCGAAGCTACTTGTCCAGTTTCCTGTTGAAGATTTCAACACTTGTTCCAGCGGTGTTTGATATATTCTGGAAAGATGCTGAATAATCTGGGTCCACGGATGTTGATACAGTGTTCCCTTGTCGTATCCACTGCACCCCTGCTTTTCACTGGGTTTATTTTGTACTTCCTCCAATATCTCTTACAACAGTGTTATGGCCTTCCAGTATTTTTCAGGTATATATTACCAAATCTCTCTCTTCGCTCCATTGAGTACATATTTAAGACTAAGGCGTTCCCAGTAATTTAAATGCTTTATTGGCTGTAAGCGGGTCGTAAGCGATCTCTGTATCTGTTCCAGCTCTGATATTTCTCCTGCCCTGAACGGCGCTGTCAACACTGAGATGTTGGTATTCAGGTGATGGTGTTTGTAGTGGTGCATGACAGAGGGACTCACGTGGACAGCACTGCCTTCCCCCCGACCCACCACAGACCCACCACACTGCTGCCAGACCCACCAGTGTCATGTTACACACACTCTCTCTCACTCTCTCTCGCACTCACAGCCTTTAGCAGGTTATGAAGACAAAGCTCTCCATACCATTCAATAATAGTTAACATCAATTGGTGAAATCAAAAGAAATAAAAAAATATTTTTCTTTTCATATGCCAAAACAAGGCAAAAACTACAAGTATCGGTCCTTTGCTCGGAAGGATGGAACTTACACAGATGACAACAAAGAAATGATATGGTCTTCAGTACAATTTCAGAGTCATACTGAAGTCTCAGTACGACTGTGTTTAGCGAGCCATTAGTCAGTCTAAAGATTGACAAGCAAAATGATTTTTCATGAATGAGCCTCAAACCCCTGTCAATGTATGCCAGATTTCTGACATAATCCTAACTCCACTGGACTTTGAAAAAGCCATTGACAACATGTTCATGCACCGAGTTGCAATGGAACTCGGTGCTCATTAAAAACTGCAAGAAACCCCTTTCGCGTGCTATAAGTATGCTAGAGGGAGCATAGACACGGATGTAATCCCACAGTCGCAAAAAAACAACTGCTATAGCCCCACTCCATAAAGGTAACAGCAAAGTAATAGCTAAGAACTATAGACCAATAGCTTTTAACAAGTGCGATCACGGTGTAATAGCGTACAAAATGCATACTAGAGGGATAGCAGGCAGAGTGGGCAGATGTATCAACTTTCTAACCAACCAAACATGAAGAGTAATGGTAAACAGTTAGGTCGGAGGCTGCCACAGTGAAAAGCTATGTTCCACAAGGCACAGTACTGGCCCCTATTCTGTTCCTCATAACACCGTGTCAACTTTTGCAGACTATACTAGAATCTGCAGGAGTGTCATCCATTGAGGACATGGTAAATCTCTAGAAGCTTTGTCAAGCCATAACAGTTTGACAGAACTCCTGGAGAGAGTAACGTTGTCACAATAAAATGTCGCATTAGTTGCACACGTGTCCTTTCATCTTGCAAGATAAGGTTACCGAGTGCGTGACTCCTTTCTACATGAAGGAGACAGCTTTCCAGTGACCGTCACAACATTTAGGGACTCTGGGGCATTCTTCTCATCGTAGCGGGAAGGTGTCATACCGATACCATAGAAATGTGTTATTGGAGGTATGTGGTGGTGCAGTAGTTTGCACAGGAGTACATAAAACCTGTTTTGGAAGTTAGTATTATCAATGTTACATGGTGCAGGAATGTGGTGTTCCTCTTGAAGGATATACTGGTATTCAGTCAAGATATTATGGAGTCTGATGAAGGTTCTTCTGGTTCAACAGCGGGTACCGATTTAAGTCTAGATACAGTAAAGGCTTCATCGTCTAAACATTTGCAATGAATGTTCTAATCTGGGCTGTGTCTAAGGTGGTTTCCAGTGGGAATGTTAACCTTACCATGGAGGATCGAGAGACTGGGTTGGGCCAGTTAATTAACATACCTTCCAGCTGGGGCCGCTTCGCCTCTGACACTTTGAAAATCTCATCCTTGATACCCAGAAATCCTCGTCTCTGATACTGGAAACCCCATTTCTGATAGTGGGAACTCTGTCTTTAAAACAGGAAACCCCATCTCTGATAGTGGGAACCCTGTCTTTAAAACAGGAAACCCCCAGCTCTGGCATTGGATGTGGAAAACTAATGTTTTTCCTTCCTAGACATGGGAAGTCATTAGGGAGGGGATGTGCTAGGGAAGAAGGAAATGCTTCTTGTTCTATGACTGTTGAGGGGTTACTGTGTTGCCACATCTCTGACTTAAACCTAGATATTATCATTATAATCAAAAGAAACACTAAACCACAGGGGTCTTAAACCTTGATAATATTGAAGTTTAGACAATTAGGTTAGACTAAGAATATAGGCATAAGTAGGGACTGACCACCTCTAATACTATTTTCTCCAAGGTTGACAGACTGATTAAATCTTTACTTCGCTGCTACTCCTGATGAGCATGTGACTGAAGAAGTCTACTGTGTAGGCGAAAAGTTTCAACAATAAAGATACCGAACTGTTGCACACGTTTCTTACCCATAAAGTTGTCTCTGTCGTTGAAGGAACAGATATTTGAGAAGCTTCTCAGTAGTGTCTGGTCCCTCTTTACACTCGGATGGATAGTAATGACCTGACGAAGCTCAATTATAGGAGAATCCAGCTCCATGGGAAGGCTTATGACTTAATCAAGGGCGTAGAAATAACAAGCGCCCTGCACAAGTCCTGGAGTCTTGTGCTAAGGACCAGATTACGTTCGCAAGATTCGCAAACGTTCAGAATAGCTATGGACAACAGCCACAAGTCACTGTCCTCTTATTAAGACGTCGCAGGCAGTGACTGGACGGTCGGGGGCCCACTCCTTCAGAGGAAATTACCAGATACGGCAAATTAACACCCGAGTAAGAAATATAACACTCTCCACCATTTCACATGTGAGAAATTAGCCAAGGCCTGCAACAGACTGTCTTGCATGCAAGCAAACAGCTGCGTGGACAACCCTCCACCACACAAATTGCTAACCAAGGCCAGTAGGCCTGCTGCAGTGCTCCTCCTTTATGTTCTTATGTACATCAATTTACACACTGGCAGGTTGATGCCTGATAAACTAGACATGTGCTACACGTTGGTATATTTACTGTGGAAAAGTTTCCTCATACAGGGGCTTCATCAGTCCAATACAAAGAACAGTGAAGATCAGAAGGAGATTGAGGTAATCAGTCCCTAACTAAATTCAAGTTGATATCAGTCGGGAGGGGCCCTTTCCACTTTAAAGCTTAAGCGTGAGATTTTAATTGGCATATGAATTGTTAAGTCAGTGTCAGTCAGTTAAAGAGGCTTCATCGACATTGGAAACCTCGTCTTTAACACTTAACCCTTACGTTGGAAACCCTGTTTCTATCACCGGAAACTCAGTCTCTCACACTATGGAAGCCTCGACTTTAACTCAGCTTATTGAAGCTCCCCTCCCCCCCAGAAACAAAACCCATTACTCAAGTTCCACGTCAAGGAAAATGGCCCAGCGTACAGAATAGTTAATTTAAATGCAAATTAAAAGGCGGAAGTTTTGAATTGCAACAAAGAGAAGAAATCATTGAGTTGGCAGCCAAATGTCTTATAGTGATACGACGACTGAAAATATTTGTGTATATATAGTGAGGTAGGTGTGTGTACTACTCGCCTATTTGTGGTTGCAGGGGTCGATTCATAGCTCCTGGCCCCGCCTCTTCACTGATCGCTACTAGGTCGTCTCTCCCTGCTCCATGAGCTTTATTAAACCTCGTCTTAGAACTATGTATGGTTCCTGCCTCCACTATGTCACTAGCAAAGCTATTCCACTTCCTGACAACTCTGATTAAAGATACTTCTTAACATACCTTTGAGTCATCCGAGTCTTCAACTTCCAATTTTGACCTTGTTTCTGTGTCCCATCTTTGGAATATCCTGTTTCTGTCCACCCTGTCAATTTTTCGCAGTATTTTGTATGTCGTTATCATGTCTCCTCTAACCCTTCTGTCCTCTAGTGTTGTCAGGTCGATATCCCTTAACCCTTTTTTGTAAGACATTCCCCTTAGCTCTGGGACTAGTCTTGTTGCAAACCTTTGCACACTAATTTCTTGACGTGCTTGACCAGATGTGGGTTACAAACTGGTGTTGCATACTCCAGTATTGACCTGAAGTACACGGTGTACAGTCTTGAACGATTCCTTACTGAGGTATCGGAACGCTATTCTCAAGTTTGCCAGGCGCCCATATGCTGCAGCACTTATCTGGTTGATGTGCCGAGGCGCACATCATCCAGATAACTGGTGTGCGTGTGTATATGGGTGTTACGAACACTTTGTTATAGTGCTTCTCTTAAATTCATGAAAAGAACAGGATTACCTCGTCTAAGGGTCATCATACACAGGGTTCATTCATTGAAGAAAAGGAATCTGTCAGGTTTCTGATGTATTATTAAAAGTTAATAATCACTTAAAAGTTTCTATTATGAATTAAATAATTAAACCTTTAAAACAGAATTTCTCATATCGTATTCACTATGAACAAAACATTAACCTTATCACATTTATAATACGTTAAATATTTGCAACTTACTCTAGACAGTTTCTAGTCTCCTTCACGAGGAGTCAAAAGATATATATATATATATATATATGTACATTATTATTATAATCAAAATAAGCGCTAAACCACAAGGGGTATACAGCATATATATATTTACAGACAGGCATTTACAAGCCTAAACGCCACACTGACGCAAATAACAGAGTTCTTCCTTGGGGACCATTCCTCATTAAACCTTTTTCTAGATCAGAGTCTATAAAAGGCGTAACACTTAGACTCGATCACTTATTCCTAATTTCTTAAAGAGGTTCTACACCGCCTTCTCAGACCGAGATATACCCTAGTAAAAGTATTCCAAAATTACTGGTAACTTCTGGGGATTCTCCAGATTCTCCACTAGACACTTCCTCAACTACTGAAAGGTGAGAACTGAAAAGGCAAGGCTTTACCAGCCAACCTTAACTCTGCCTTAGTAGGAGCTGAGTAGCTCCAATTGTCTGCTGGTGCTTAACCTGCCCCACCAGCAGTTTAGAATATTTAAACATCCTACCTATGTACAAAGCTAACCAATTTATGGCCAGATAATATTATAAAGCAAAACATCCTTATTTTAGCTACTAATAAAGATACCAATAATATAATATTAAGTGAAAAAGCCGAAATTATACATTAAACAACTGACCCTTTTAAAAAGGGCGTAACAGTGTGTGTGTGTCTGTACACCGGGATGTGTGTATATCTCAGGGGATATACACTGAGAAGTATATATCTCAGGGTGAATATCACCGAGAGGTGTGTATCCCTCATGCTATAAACACCGTGAGAAGTGTATCCATGAGGATATAAATATATATCAAGAGGGGTGTGTGTATCCCTCAGGGAATATATATACCAAGTGGGGGTGTATATCCCTCAGAGAATATATATATACCAAGAGGGGTGTGCATCCCTCAAAGAATATATATACCAAGAGGAGTGTGTATCCCTCAGAGAATATATATATATATATATATATATATATATATATATATATATATATATATATATATATATATACCAAGAGGGGTGTGTATCTCTCAAAGAAAATACAGCGAGAAGTGTGTATCCCTTAAGGTATATACACCGAGAGGTATCCCCAAAGTATATACACCGAGAGGTGTGTATCCCTTAAGGTATATACACCGAGAGGTATCCCCAAAGTATATACACCGAGAGGTGTGTATCCCTTAAGGTATATACACCGAGAGGTATCCCCAAAGTAAATACACCGAGAGGTGTGTATCCCTTAAGGTATATACGCAGAAGACTCGACGCGTTGCTACGTATGTGAAAGTTTCCTTACACCAGCTGTCCCTGCTCACCTCCTAGCAGTAACTAGGTACCTGGGTGTCGACCGACTGTTGTGGGTGGCATCCTGGGGAGGGTGGTTAGTATATCTTAGACAGTGCTGAGATAGGATAACAAACTGTGAAATAACGCATATTAATAATTAAGGTTCCCAGTGACTGGTTCTTAGGCTGAAAAAGTGGTTCCTAACATCTCTGTATCTGTTATGAGTGTATGGCTTTCATCTGTGACCGCTGGTGCCTCCGCTGGTGCCTCCGCTGGTGCCTCCGCTGGTGCCTCCGCTGGTGCCTCCTTCATGCATGTTATACAATGTGTGTTCATGCTGAGGTCACCTGTAGTTGGCTACATTCACTGTACTCATCATATTTCTCGCTCACCTATCAAGTGGCATCACTGTGTGTACACAAAATGCCGCAGAAACTGTTTTGTGTTGTGTGTGTGTGTGTGTGTGTGTGTGTGTGTGTGTGTGTGTGTGTGTGTGTGTGTTAGTTTAACAAAAGAAAAGTTCGAGTCACCCACCCACCAATCTCTCGAAAAAATCAAGCTGTACTGTGAAAATTCAGAATCTAATTAAAAATTTCTTAGAACCATGAGTGGCAGCAACGCCCTCAGTCGCACCTGTGGTACCTTACCAGACGCCTCAGCCTCCAGCACAGGTGACACCCACTAACCTCAGCCTCCAGCACAGGTGACACCCACTTACCTCAGCCTCCAGCACAGGTGACACCCACTTACCTCAGCCTCCAGCACATGTGACACCCACTTACCTCAGCCTCCAGCACAAGTGACACCCACTAACCTCAGCCTCCAGCACAGGTGACACCCACTAACCTCAGCCTCCAGCACAGGTGACACCCACTAACCTCAGCCTCCAGCACAGGTGACACCCACTTACCTCAGCCTCCAGCACAGGTGACACCCACTTACCTCAGCCTCCAGCACAGGTGACACCCACTAACCTCAGCCTCCAGCACAGGTGACACCCACTAACCTCAGCCTCCAGCACAGGTGACACCCACTAACCTCAGCCTCCAGCACAGGTGACACCCACTAACCACAGCCTCCAACACAGGTGACACCCCTACCTCAGCCTCCAGCACAGGTGACACCCCACCTCAGCCTCCAGCACAGGTGACACCCACTAACCTCAGCCTCCAGCACAGGTGACACCCACTAACCTCAGCCTCCAGCACAGGTGACACCCACTAACCTACAGCCTCCAGCACAGGTGACACCCACTTACCTCAGCCTCCAGCACAGGTGACACCCATACCTCAGCCTCCAGCACAGGTGACACCCACTAACCTCAGCCTCCAGCACAGGTGACACCATTAACCTCAGCCTCCAGCACAGGTGACACCCACTAACCTCAGCCCATGCACAGGTGACACCAATTACCTCAGCCTCAGCAAGGTGACACCACTTCCTCAGCCTCCAACAGGTGACACCCACTCAACCTCAGCCTCCAGCACAGGTGACACCGACTTACCTCAGCCTCCACACAGGTGACACCCACTTACCTCAGCCTCCAGCACAGGTGACACCCACTAACCTCAGCCTCCAGCACAGGTGACACCCACTTACCTGAAAACAAACAAAACATTGTAATAATGTTGGTAGAATTATCGACAATATATTAGGTAAAAAAGGACACATGTTCAACTAAAGTAACATTTCACTGTGGCAACGTTTCGCTCTCCAGGAGCTTTGTCAAGCCGTGATGTTAAAACTAACATTGTTTATATAACATTATGGTATACTAACTAGGAAGTTGGTGTGTGTTTTAGCAGCACATTAATTATTGATGAAATTGTGGGAGCTTGCTAATAACTTTTGAAACTAGAAGAATTGTGAATTTATTAAATAAAAAAACAAAAATAGGGACTTCTCTTTTTATTTAAAAAAAAACCAACAACACAGAACCAGAAGATATGTGTGAAAGTTTCAATCATTCACTTATTAATTTATAAACTTTTAGAGGGTTTCGGGGGTCAACGCCCCCGCGGATAAATACCAGAGTTTTTTTGTTGATTTTGATAATACCTCTTGGGTGTATAGCAGTATAACCACGCTTGCTACAGAGTACCTATCCAGTGTGTAACTATAACCGCAGTGGTAGACATTCTGCTGGCACTGTTATCCCTTAAGATAGCTAATTCAAACATCTCTGAATATATAATAATAATAATAATAATAATATTGTTATAATAATAATAATAATATTATAATAATAATAATAATATTGTTATAATAATAATAATAATAATAATAATAATAATAATATTATTATTATTATTATTATTATGACTATTATTATTATTATTATAGTATATTGCCGTTTCCCAGAATGGGTTGGGGGAAAGGGGGTTAAATGCCCTCAGTATAAATAGCATTATGCTCGGGGCCGTCTACCTACAGTGTATATAGCATATACACTGTATACGAGGAATGAGGTACACAGAGTAATAATATTCACCACTGGCATTAATTTTATTTTCATCTGCTATACGTTCCAGTAATGTCTCTTCGGTACGATATAATAATAGTTTTGAGGGTAATAATCGCGCCTCACATTCTCGGTTCGATTCAAGAAACGTCAGCTGGTGCAGAACCCAAGCAGGTAAATAAAGAAAATCAATGTAGAAGTATCCAATACTATCCAGGAGAGACAGTTTAATGGTGAGGGATGGCCGAGTTCAGCGGTTTCAATATGGGAGGCTGACACTGTTTCACGCATCAGGAATTAATGGTTGCAATGTGGCAACTAAGGCAATGCAAGATGGCTAAAACCTTAGCACATTTTCTGGTTAAAACACACACACACACACACACACACATATATATATATATATATATATTGATTTTGTACCAAAAGAACCTTAGAAAATTACCTAACCTTATTATAAGAAGCGCAATTAAATTTATACTAATCCAGCTAAATATTCTTTAGATTAGTTTACAATCATTTAATTATAAACAAACACAATGAAATATATATTTTGTTAGGTTCAGAATGATTTTTGAGAAATTATTGCTTACACAAATTTTCGATATAGGCCTCAGTGCCTAAATATCATAGGCCTCAGTGGCTAAATATCATAGGCCTCAGTGTCTAAATGTCAGGCCTCAGTACCTAAATATAGACATGAATGCCCAATTATAGGTCTGAATGGTCAAATTTCATTGTCTTGAATGCGCAAATATACATCTCAGAGTCTAAATATTTTAGTCCTGAGTGCGTGAACATTATAGACTGAGCATTTAATGCCAACCAAATAAACTCCTTGAGAGAATCGTAATTTGTGTGTGTGTGGGAGAGAGAGAGAGGGAGACAGAGAGGAGAGAGAGAGAGAGAGAGAGAGAGAGAGAGGTGGCCAGCTTCCTACTCCTCTACACACACAAGGTAAAGTGCACGGTGTTATCACCAAACAGTGGGCTAGTTTGTTGTGTGCCACAGCGTCATGTGGCAAGCTGTAGTGCCAGGTGCTAGGAAGTTAAAAGTGGTGGGTATGCTGCCACACCATGTTACGAGAGGTCAGCATCCTAACACGTCATATTCTGAGAGATGTTCAGCATCATACCACACCGTCAGCATCCCGCCACACCGTTAGCATCCCGCCACACCTTCAGCATCGTACCACACCGTCAGCATCCCTCCACACCGTCAGCATCTCACCACACCGTCAACATCTCACCACACCGTCAGCATCCCTCCACACCGTCAGCATCTCACCACACCGTCAACATCTCACCACACCGTCAGCATCCCGCCACACCGTCAGCATCTCACCACACCGTCAACATCTCACCACACCGTCAGCATCCCGCCACACCGTCAGCATCTCACCACACCGTCAACATCTCACCACATCGTCAGCATCCCGCCACACCGTCAGCATCTCACCACACCGTCAACATCTCACCACACCGTCAGCATCCCGCCACACCGTCAGCATCTCACCACACCGTCAACATCTCACCACACCGTCAGCATCCCGCCACACCGTGTCATCACTGCTAGCCTTGTTTACGTTCTCCTGGCTTGGGTGGACAAGCACACAGTCAACCTAGCCAGAGACGCCGGCGATATTAAACATTTTTTTCCTTCCGTGTGCCTTATTTATCTCTCCTGCCTTTCTGTTTACTTCTCTATCTAGTAGAGGACCACTTTCTTTGTCAACATACTCTCAAGACACTCCACAAGTTTGCCTCTCCTCTTGTGGGATGTTTAGTACGACAATAACGTCTTCATACAGGGTAATAACTCGGCCGAGGAAGAGTCGGCTGGAGGGGGTTGAACTCTACCTGGGGCTCCTTATAACTCACCCAGAAGAACGCTCACGACATGATTCCGCTTCTCAAACAAGGTGTTAAGCTTGCAAGGTGGAAGTCAATGGCTTTGGAGTGTTGTCATTTTAGGAGCAATTGTGGGAATCCGCTGGGTGTGTGAAGTTGTGATTGACGTGGCATTTCCCTTCGCTTACGGCCCCGAAGTCTCTTACCTAGCCGGGTGTCAAGCTGTGTGTCTTATTGACACGAAGGTGTCAGTCTTAAATGTTAACAAGCCAGAAATGACAACCACCTGCTCTTTGTTTATTTACTTATTTGGTTATGTAACACTGACTTCTTTTGGGTTATCCTAGGTTCTCTACACATATGCTGCTATGATAATCTATGTAAATTTATTTGTGTATACCAGAATAAACTTACTTCAGTCTGTTCGTTCCCTCTTCCATTCCTTACTTTCCTTTTGTCATTCTGCCTCTGCCTCTCTCATTCTCTCTCTCTCTCTCTCTCTCTCTCTCTCTCTCTCTCTCTCTCTCTCTCTCCCTCCTCTTTCCCCGACATTGTGTAGCGCTGCATTTCATCAGTTCTCAAAATACTTCGGTCTCTTGCGTCAAAACAACAAAAAGGTTAATACCAATATCACTTGTATTATATTTAACGGTCAAATTACGCAGATAATTATAAGCAATAACCCTAAGTATAAGTGTTTTACGAGTGTGTGAGCGCCGGCAGTGTCCAACTACTGTGTTAGTCTGCCTTATAATAACACTATATTGGGTAGTGTTATTGGTTGTTGTTGCTGGTTGTTTCTTAGTGGTTGCTGTTATATTGTTTTTGTTTTTGTGCTGTTGTTTGCTGTTAGTTGTATTTTTTTGTGTTTTCCTTCTGTTGTTGTTGATGTTGGTTGTATTGTTTTTTGTTTTCCTGCTTTTGTTGGTTGCATTGTTTTTGTTTTCCTGCTGTTGTTGTTTGCTGTTAGTTGTATTGTTTTTATTTTCCTGCTGGTGTTGGTGTTGGTTGCATTTTTTTTGTTTTCCTGCTGTTGTTGTTGGTTGTACTGTTTTTCTTTTCCTGCTGTTGTTGTTTTGTTGTGGCTGTGAAGGATAAAAATATAAAAAATCACGAAATGTTTATCACTTACTGGCTATAAAGCTCTAGTTAGCTTGAATCTACATTTTAGCTTCTAAAGTATTGATGATTGTCATTGTATTAGTGAACTGCTGACTTCATGATGCAGGTGCAGTGGCTAGGCTTCCCTAGCAGCCTGTGACTTGGCCTCACGCTGAGTCAACTCCATCCACTTCCCACAGCTCATTGCAAACTCGCTAGAAAGCCCAGCCAGAATTTTAACCCGACTTGTTCAAAGTTTGGACACGATAAAATTATTCTTTTCAACATCTGGAGAGGGAGAGAGAGGGAAGGAGGATGGTGGAGAGGGTTCGCGTGAAAGGTGGGGTGAGAGGAGAAGGAAGAGGAGGGAATAAAGGGGGATAGAGAGAATAAGAAACGAGTGCTACATAGGGTGGTTATGGCGTCTGGGTAACATTCGCGTGTTTATGAAGTTCACCTCAGTTTTTATTTTTATCCTTGATTTTTTTCCCTGTATATCTTCGTACTGGCGCTTGTTGCAAGAGCTGACTCACTGGCGCTTGTTGCAGGAGCTGACTCACTGGCGCTTGTTGCAAGAGCTGACTCACTGGCGCTTGTTGCAAGTGCTGACTCACTGGCGCTTGTTGCAAGAGCTGACTCACTGGCGTTTGTTGCAAGAGCTGACTCACTGGCGCTTGTTCCAGTTGCTGACTCACTGGCGCTTGTTGCAGGAGCTGACTCACTGGCGCTTGTTGCAGAAGCTGACTCACTGGCGCTTGTTGCAAGATCTGACTCACTGGCGTTTGTTGCAAGAGCTGACTCACTGGCGCTTGTTGCAGGTGCTGACTCACTGGCGCTTGTTGCAGGTGCTGACTCACTGGCGCTTGTTGCAAGAGCTGACTCACTGGCGCTTGTTGCAAGAGCTGACTCACTGGCGCTTGTTGCAGGTGCTGACTCACTGGCGCTTGTTGCAAGAGCTGACTCACTGGCGCTTGTTGCAGAGCTGACTCACTGGCGCTTGTTGCAGGAGCTGACTCACTGGCGCTTGTTGCAGGTGCTGACTCACTGGCGCTTGTTGCAAGAGCTGACTCACTGGCGCTTGTTGCAGGAGCTGACTCACTGGCGCTTGTTGCAAGAGCTGACTCACTGGCGCTTGTTGCAAGAGCTGACTCACTGGCGCTTGTTGCAAGAGCTGACTCACTGGCGCTTGTTGCAAGAGCTGACTCACTGGCGCTTGTTGCAAGAGCTGACTCACTGGCGCTTGTTGCAGAGCTGACTCACTGGCGCTTGTTGCAAGAGCTGACTCACTGGCGCTTGTTGCAAGAGCTGATTCACTGGCGCTTGTTGCAAGAGCTGACTCACTGGCGCTTGTTGCAAGAGCTGACTCACTGGCGCTTGTTGCAAGAGCTGACTCACTGGCGCTTGTTGCAAGAGCTGACTCACTGGCGCTTGTTGCAGGAGCTGACTCACTGGCGCTTGTTGCAAGAGCTGACTCACTGGCGCTTGTTGCAAGAGCTGACTCACTGGCGCTTGTTGCAAGAGCTGACTCACTGGCGCTTGTTGCAAGAGCTGACTCACTGGCGCTTGTTGCAAGAGCTGACTCACTGGCGCTTGTTGCAGGAGCTGACTCACTGGCGCTTGTTGCAAGAGCTGACTCACTGGCGCTTGTTGCAAGAGCTGACTCACTGGCGCTTGTTGCAAGAGCTGACTCACTGGCGCTTGTTGCAAGAGCTGACTCACTGGCGCTTGTTGCAAGAGCTGACTCACTGGCGCTTGTTGCAAGAGCTGACTCACTGGCGCTTGTTGCAAGAGCTGACTCACTTGCGCTTGTTGCAAGAGCTGACTCACTGGCGCTTGTTGCAGGAGCTGACTCACTGGCGCTTGTTGCAAGAGCTGACTCACTGGCGCTTGTTGCAGGTGCTGACTCACTGGCGCAGGTTATCACACCATGCCACACTGAGGAGGAAAGAGAGAGAGCAGAGGACTTGGAAGTCCACACTGAGGTTAGCTGTTGACAACTATTTTCTATCTAGATTAAGGACTCTCGTGTATTATCTAGGTGTATGAGTCAAGGACAAAAAAAAAACCAGAAGGCTCTCTCTCCTCATTCTTCACTCGTCTCCGGCCACTGCCGGCATGAAAACCGGGGAAGGATGGGGGGGAACTAAACAATACTATGTTGAAAAATTGCATGAAAGTTTATAAGAGAGATGGAACTGGATGAAAGACGTGGGCTGCTGTTACCTGCACTTAATTAGTACTGTTTCTATCTTAAACTACGCCTGTTACTCCATTGGACTTCACACAGGCGTATGTACCAGTGGTTCTTCTCTGTGATGTATAGGGACTGTTCACACGGCCTTCTCAAGTCTGTTAACAGGCTCATACTTTAGGTAGGCAGCTGTAGGTCCTGAGTCTGTAGTGTTAATCTCGGCTCCAGTGTTTTGTTGGTCGAATGTGATACTGTGTCGCTCTTTCCTGCCTAGCTGTGTGCGTTCAACTGCAAGGAGTCAAGTGTAGAAACTCTTACCCATGGGAATGACTTTCTAAGAGAAAGAGTGAGTTTGAAGTGAATAAGTCAACTGGGCCCTGGGATGGTCCAGAGAGAGGGTGTGCGGCTGGTGTTTACTCGAAAGAGGAACCCCTCAAGGGAGGTTCCTAGACGCTGGTGAGGGGCTCTTAATATAGGGAATTGGCTCTTTTCTCCGGTTCCCTGAATTGAGCCTGAATACCTTCCAGCCCCCCCCCCCGCAGGTGCTGTATAATCCTACGGGTTTAGCGCTCCCCCATGATTATAATAATACTCGAAAGAGGAATACCTCTGGTCGGCTGGTGACTTGGAGTAGATGTCAGTATAGGAAAAAGCATCATTTCTGTCCCTAATAATAATTCCCCAACATGTGGTCTTCTAATAATGATTTTAATGAGAAGTGTAATATAAAAGTTTGCTGATCCTTTTTTTTTATTTAGTAAATAATTGTCATCTTGACCCATCCTGATTGATCCATTTTTATTCCCTCTTTTATGTTTGCGAAACTTTTGTTTATTTCGTATGTCTTCCCTTCATTATATACCGAAGGAACACTTGAATAGAATACTAGGAACTGGTACCATAACTATGGTAAATAGGCACCTCCCCCTTATTAAGTATTAAGTAGAGGTTATATACTGGCTAGTCAGTATATACAACACGTGTTGTATAAACATGTTGCTTATACAACACGGTATAAGCAATATGCTTATATACTTCCATACTAAATATGTCTGTATAATATGCGTGTGTCTCAAAGAAAATGGGAATAATGCTTATATGTCTGGAAGAGTGTGTATACATACGACTCAAGTATACATACAACTGACAGTGCAAATGATATGGTGTCTCGGATCTAGTAGATGGTGTATATATGGTAGGGGCTTCTGATCGGCGACATATTATATGTTAACAGTGCATATCTAAACGCTTGTATTCTCACAGACTTGTGTTCCCACATAGTGTTGTGAACGATCTACCTCTGGTGTCGATGTGACGATGTTTCTACCTGGTGTTGTGACGGTATGGTGACATATAGCGAGCTAGTGATCTTGCTTCGTGATAGTTGATCCCATAACTTTTGGGTGTGTACACGCACGTGTCCACGCACGTGTGTACGCACTTGTGCACACACATGCACCAACACAACGCTTCAGACATATACACACATGGACTCCTACTTACAATTCAACATACTATTGACAAGTTAACTACATGCATCAGTTCAATCACCATAATTACTAGAAACGTTTTAAGTCCTGTGACCTGTACTCCCTGGAACACAGGCGAGAAAGATATATCATAATGTACACCTGGAAAATCCTAGGGGATTGACCCAAAATCTGCACACAGAAATCACTCTCTACGAAAGCAAAAGACTCGGCAGTCGATGCAACATGTCCCCAGTGAAAAACAGAAGCGTAGTGAGAGAAAACACAATAAGTGTCCGGGGTCCAAGACTGCTTAATAGCCTCCCATCTTACACAAGGGGAATTATCAATAGACCACCGGCTGTCTTCAGGATGAAAATGGACAGCCGGGGTGTGGTCCATACACTGGATAGCGTGTGACCAGCAGTAACAGCCTAGTTGATCAGGCCTTGATCAACAGGGATACCTGGTCGAGGATCGAGCCGCGGGGGCATTGACCCCCGGAACACCCTCCAGGTAGTGCAATAATTAATAACATTAATGCAAATATGGAGCATATACGTTACAAGAAGAGAACCACTTACACAAGATTACTGGGAGAGGGAAACAATGTAACCCTGTAAAGGGAACATCACAGTGATCTATACACAGTTATGAGAAATGGGAACACAAATGATACCGGTGTTGGGTACCCTTAAAATTAGTTAGTACCCATTCGTGCGCCCACGGCAAAGGCCCTTCTTAGCAAATCACTTTTAAGAGGACCGCACCCTCTCTGTACTTCTGTGTCCTCTCACATCCAACCCTTGGCCACTTCTGCCTTCCTTAAAACTCTATTGCTCAACCCAAAGCCCAGGTCAGCACTTGCAAATAAAGGAGGAGATAAGGCCAATACTGCATTCAACACTTCTTAATAAAGGAGGAGATAAGGCTAATTAGATCAGTATTTCTTAACAGCTGAGGCAGTAAAGACCTGGATGGGGTAACATAATTATCCGGGTATAATTCTCTAATAGGAATTGCCTAGTTGCAATTAGTCCTGATTATCAGCTGTACTTACTGCTAGTTTATTGTGCACTCCACATTCATCCTGTGTACGGTAGTGGCTAGTTTATTGTGTACCCCTAGTTGTAACGAGTCGCAGTTACCTAGTTATAATTACCTAACCTTAGTTTGCAAGTGTTGAGATTTAGCTGCTGGACCTAAAACCTAACTTCCTGTTGGCTGACGCGATCTCGTACTGTCTGATGTGTCGATCAAGTCGCTAACTGTCGCAGCAATTACACAGTTGTTTCACTCGTCTGTTCAATTTCGTTACTATTCCCTCGTTGCTATTATCGGTTTATTGCTCTCACGTAACACGTTACTATCACGTTACCACTCTCACGTTACTAACATGTTACTATTATGTTAGTATACCTGGAGAGAGTTCCAGGGGACAACGCCCCTGCGGCCCGGTCTGTGACCAGGCCTCAGTGTTTCTTTCTTTTTTTCATTATTCGTACAGTCCCTCTCCCTCTGTTTTCTGGCTGGTCGGGCGTCGTGGTTGTGTTTCCCCTGGCAGATGGCTTATGTACACTGTCATGACTGTGTTCTTGCAGATGGTTTACGTACACTGTCCTGACTGTGTTCTCCTGGCAGATGGTTTACGTACACTAACTGTCATGACTGTTTTCCTCCTGGCAGATGGTTTACGTACACTGTCATGACTGTGTCCTGGCAGATGGTTTACATACACTGTCATGACTGTGTCCTGGCAGATGGTTTACGTACACTGTCATGACTGTGTTCTGGCAGATGGCTTACGTACACTGTCATGACTGTGTCCTGGCAGATGGTTTACGTACACTGTCATGACTGTGTCCTGGCAGATGGTTTACGTACACTGTCATGACTGTGTCCTGGCAGATGGCTTACGTACACTGTCATGACTGTGTTCTGGCAGATGGTGTACGTACATTACACCAGGACCAGGAAGGTCTCAAGTACGAGTCTTTACAGTATCGTGAGAGTGAATGACGACTTGACTCTGGTGAAAGGCTCTCAGTGCAAGGACTTGGATAACTCCTCCCCTTCCTTGGATCAAACATTGCCTTCCATTACCCATAAACTGTATGACTCCTACAGGTTCTTGAAGCTTTTCCCATGACAATATGGGATCTCATTAGTAACATATTTTTTTAAACAGGGTTTAACAAGGTTAGCCTTAAGGTTCCTAACTTTATTTACAAGCTAAGAGATGTTACCTTCATCAGCTCATTTGAAAGTCACTTCGCTGTTCCCCATCCTCCAGGTTATCCTTAATCCTTCAGGATGCATTCCCTGTTACACTGGGATGCGATTTCGTGTGTGCATCCAGTCTTCTGTGTAGCTCTGTCGAAGTCCTATTGATAGCCAAGGAATATACAGTCTGCAAAGTCATATGTTGATGGATGTAATGCATTATCTGGGGTATCTTTATTAGTGAGACATGTTCTTTAACAGGGGCTTTATCAGTTTAATACAGAGACGTGAGAAAGGAGACTAGGATGGAAGTAGTAATTAGGTTCACGTGCGATGGATTAGTAGTAGTAGTAGTAGTAGTAGTAGTGTTAGTAGTAGTAGAGTGGGGAATCCCATCCATGAGTCTTTTCTAGCATTCTATGAACCTCATGAGGCAGAGAAAGAAGGAGAGAAAGAGAGTATAAAGTGGAGCAAAATCATCGTAAATATAAACTAATGATGATTAGAAATAATAATAATAATAAAAAGAGTAAAAGTAATGCAGTAAAGTTTGAAAGTCAGATGGAGAGTAATCTCCGAGGTCGTCATTGTTTACTCAGCAAGAAGCACCCAATCATCTTCACAACCCTCCATCAAGAACAATTCTCTCTCTCTCTCTCTCTCTCCTTCCTTCCTTCTCTCTCCTTCCTTCTCTCTCCTCTCAATCTGTCCATCATTCTCCACCTCCCTCTCCTGCCCCCTCCACCTCCCTCTCCTGCCCTCTCCATCCCTCCCTCCTCCATTAAAAACAAGAGAGCTGCACAAATCAAGAGCCCAGAAGCGTAGTAGAGACTGCAGAAAAACACAGATATAAAAACAGCGGCGAGGATCAGGCAAAAAGGAAGACTTTGATCCCTTTCACAAGAGGATGACAAGAGGAAAACAAACCCGAAAGCGTGTTGGAATCACTAAGTGAAGTAGGGATAAAAACACACGTGTGTGTGTGTGTGTGTGTGTGTGTGTGTGTGTGTGTGTGTGTGTGTGTGTGTGTGTGTGTGTATGAGTGAGTGAGTGTGTGTACTCACCTATTTGTGTGTTGCAGGGGTCTAGTCACAGCTCCTGGCCCTGTATGCATGTGTGTGTGTGCTCACCGATAATTTTATTATATTGGCATAACACTAACAATATACTTAAAACGTTTAGAAAATATCAATATATAACATTTCATGTACTTAAAAAACGATATGAGCCATTTAGCACAAGATATGACAGAGCTGATCCCGAGGCAGAATCCCCACCCTAACAGCAAGCTATCAGAAAGTGTAGTCAACTCAAACCATTATTTTTATATTCAGAAAGAAGGTGTAAGTATGTGTGACGCAGTGCACACGCGGCTAAAGGTATGGTTTAGTAAAGTTGGGTTTAGTGTTTCCATCTCACTGGAATAAACTCGGTCGAAAATATGGTATTTAAGGGGCACGACAGTTTCCCTGTCTTCTAGTAATATGTTATTTTTCCCCTATAATCTACCTTGTCCATAATTACTATCGCATTTGCTTCGTCTGCTTTCGTAAGGTGAAGTCTAGGAACGTTCCTTAATTCATGGTCTAACTTAACAAATCTTTGATGACACTTGTGTTGTAGAGGTCTGAGCGAAGTTCAGACCTCTGCAACACAACTTTGCAGTAGGTTCTACAACTTTGTTACAGGGAAATTGTACCTATGTAACAATTGTTCCAAGACTCATTACCCAGCTACCGTTCACCAGTGTTGAAAATTTGAGGGCGATCTGTTAAAGTTTCTTGTTATGAACGAAATGAAAGCGAAAGTTTTGGGGGAAAATATTTCTGGCAACCACTTACAGGTACACTTTCCAGAAAACTTACTGAAAACGCTCCGTAAAACGTCTGGCAAAGCGGTGGTTGAATGTAACCTGGAAACGTTGACATCGGAGAGAGTGTTACTGGTGGTGCCAGAATGGGTTGTTTACTTTTGTCACCACTGCGACAACAGTATCCCTCCGTCCAAGATGGACCGAAACGTCGTCATAAGTTTCTTCTATGTGAGGGTTATTTGTGTATTGTTCCAGTCACAGTATTGTGCCTTTTTGTTCTTTAAGAATATCCCTCGCCTTGCAATGCTAACTCAAGCAACACATGTATCCCTCGCCTTGCAATGCTAACTCTAGTAACACATGGTGACATGCAGAACAGATTAACTTGGATAACAGAAGTTAAAGTAAGGAACAGAGGCTAACTTTCTCAGACGTTTCTTAGACAATACTCATTGATTTTGAGATCAAAGAACAACTTGAAAAACAGTCGCTGACTTGGAAGAATAAACGCTAACTTGGAAAACAGAAACTAACTTGGAGAATAGCCGCTAACTTGGAAAACAGAAACTAACTTGGAGAATAGCCGCTAACTCGGAGAAATGCCAGGAATTTGGTTCTCTCTCTCTCTCTCTCTTCTCTCTCTCTCTCTCTCTCTCTCTCTCTCTCTCTCTCTCTCTCTCTCTCTCTCTCTCTCTCTCTCTCTCTCTCTCTCTCTCTCTCTGTCTCTGTCTCTGTCTCTGTCTGTCTCTCTCTCTCTCTCTCTCTCTCTCTCTGTCTGCCTGTCTGTCTGTCTGTCTCTCTTTCTCTCTTCACTACAGACAGAAACAAGACCTTCAAATATTAATATTAGACCAACTTTATTGGGAAAATATAATGTTTAAATTAGACACACACATGTGTGCCAGTTGGTCATCTTTATTGTGGGAACGTTTCGCCCCACAGCGGCTTCATCAGTCCTATACAAAGAAGAATGGTGAAGATCAGAAGGAGTTTGAGGTAATATTTTTTGTATAGGACTGATGAAGCCACTGCACCACTGTGGGGCGAAACGTTTCCTCATGTGTCTAATTTATCAACTTGTCGGTTCTCTGAACCATTTATCTAGACAATGTTAAAGTTGTCAGGATATTATCCGCCTACCGGTGTCATATGTTCTGTCTACCTGTTACCAGCGACATGCAATGTACTTTTTCCATTGCAAGAGCAACTTACGTTGAAAGCAATGACAAAGAATCAGCTTACGTTTTGGTGTATTCACGAGGAAAAAAAAAACATGTTTTTATTTTTGTTTCGCTACTCTCATTAAGTCTGGTTATTATTCACCGCGAATGACAGCGCGCAAGTTCTAAAGAAGAAATAAAACTGGAAGATGGAAAAATAGCTGAAAATGTGAGTGAGAGGGGGAATATGCTGACTGAATTCTAAGGCCCTGGACGAGCCCCTCCTTGGATCTCGTGGCTGTGTCCAATGTTTCTTGGATGAACGTAAATGTCGCGTATCTCTCTCTCTCTCTCTCTCTCTCTCTCTCTCTCTCTCTCTCTCTCTCTCTCTCTCTCTCTCTCTCTCTCTCTCTCTCTCTCTGATACAAAACAGACTGCATAAAGCTTTTCTCTTCTTTATTATAAGTGATTATGTTGTGGTAGAGTTACGGTGGTGGTCCGCGACTTAATTACCAGCTACTAAGTACTGGCAGGTGGGACATGAAAACTCGTAACTTGTGCCTCTCTTTAATCGATGCAAAAATTATGTCTAGGGGGAGAGGCGAGGTGTGTGTGTGTGTGTGTTTGTCTGGGGGAGAGGCGAGGTGTGTGTGTGTGTGTCTGGGGGAGAGGCGAGGTGTGTGTGTGTGTGTGTGTGTGTCTGGGGGAGAGGCGAGGTGTGTGTGTGTGTGTGTGTCTGGGGGAGAGGCGAGGTGTGTGTGTCTGGGGGAGAGGCGAGGTGTGTGTGTGTGTGTCTGGGGGAGAGGCGAGGTGTGTGTGTGTGTGTCTGGGGGAGAGGCGAGGTGTGTGTGTGTCTATGAGGGAGGAGAGGCGTAATGTGTGTAGGGGAGAGGTGTGGTGTGTCTGGGGGAGAGGTGTGGCAAGGCGTGTCTTGGGAAGAGGCGAAGTGTGGTGTATGTCGGGAGGATGGCGAGGTATGTTGTCTGGGGAGGGAGGAAAGGAGTGACGAATACATTCCGTGGGAGCACTCCCACTCCACACAAACTGTGGGAGCATCCTCACCCCCACATACACACTATGTTAGCACTCTCACCCCACATTCATATACCGTGGGAGCACCCTCACCCTACAAAGACACTGTGGGGGCACCCCTCACCCTACAAACACACTGTGGGAGCACCCTAACCCTACAAACACACTGTGGGAGCACCCTCACCCTACAAAGACACTGTGGGAGCACCCTCACCCTACAAACACACTGTGGGAGCACCCTCACCCTACAAAGACACTGTGGGAGCACCCTCACCCTACAAACACACTGTGTGAACACCCTCACCCTACAAAGACACTGTGGGAGCACCCTCACCCTACAAACACACTGTGGGAGCACCCTCACCCTACAAACACACTGTGGGAGCACCCTCACCCTACAAACACACTGTGGGAGCACCCTCACCCTACAAACACACTGTGGGAGCACCCTCACCCTACAAACACACTGTGGGAGCACCCTCACCCTACAAACACACTGTGGGAGCACCCTCACCCTACAAAAACACTGTGGGAGCACCCTCACCCTACAAACACACTGTGGGAGCTCCCTCACCCCATCAGTGTCAGATGTACCTGCAGTAAATACTAGGTCCAGTCTTGCTGGCTCATCACCTCTCTCCCTCGTCTCCTTAACACGATGACTCAAAAATATTTATTCCAGTCCCTTCATCAACTTAGCCCTCCACGTTTCTGGTGCCTCAAGTGGGTTCCAGGATGAACTGGAAATCTGTCATTGTCAGCTGTAACCTTATATGTACTTCAGGCTTAATGCTGGAACTTCAACAATTTCTCTGCTCTCTTCGTATTCCTGTGTCTGCAGGTTGTATGTCGCCGCAAATATCTTAAGGCCTCCAGTTTTAACTTAGCATATTATGAAATCTTTTTCCTCTAGTCTGCCACAGGGAAGGACAGTAGACAGTAGGACTAATAAAGGTCTAAGATATGGTCCTGACATGGAACAACACTCAAAGAAATAAAGGAAAAAGCAAACACCAAGGGGGCAGAAGAAGAGCGGATGAAAGAACGGGAGAGGCTCTGTCAAGAAATTTTGCTGAAAACAAGAAAAATTTTTGGAGTGAGATAAACAAGGTAAGAAAGCCTAGGGAACGAATGGATTTGTCAGTTAAAAACAGAGTAGGGGAGTTAGTAGATGGGGAGCTGGAGGTATTGGGTAGATGGCGGGAATATTTTGAGGAACTTTTAAATGTCGATGAAAAGAGGGAGGCGATAATTTCATGTACTGGCCAGGGAGGTACAACATCGTTTAGGAGTGAAGAAGAGCAGGATGTGAGTGTGGGGGAGGTGCGTGAGGCATTACGTAGAATGAAAGGGGTAAAGCAGCTGGAATTGACGGAATCATGACAGAAATGTTAAAAGCAGGGGGATATAGTGCTGGAGTGGTTGGTATTTTTGTTTAATAAATGTATGAAAGAGGGAAGGTACCTAGGGATTGGCAGCGAGCATGTATAGTTCCTTTATATAAAGGGAAGGGGGATAAAAGAGAGTGTAAAAATTATAGGGGAATAAGTTTACTGAGTATACCAGGTAAAGTGTATGGCAGGGTTATTATTGAAAGAATTAGAGGTAAGACAGAGAGTAGGATTGCAGATGAGCAAGGAGGCTTTAGAGTGGGTAGGGGATGTGTAGATCAAGTGTTTACAGTGAAGCATATATGTGAACAGTATTTAGATAAAGGTAGAGAAGTTTTTATTGCATTTATGGATTTAGAAAAGGCATATGATAGAGTGGATAGGGGAGCAATGTGGCAAATGTTGCAAGTGTATGGAATAGGTAGTAAGTTACTGAAGGCTGTAAAGAGTTTTTATGAGGATAGTGAGGCTCAGGTTAGGGTGTGTAGGAGAGAGGAGATTACTTCCCGGTAAAAGTAGGTCTTAGACAGGGTTGTGTAATGTCACCATGGTTGTTTAATATATTTATAGATGGGGTTGTAAAGAAGTAAATGCTAGGGTGTTGGGGAGAGGGGTGGGATTAAATTATGGAGAATTAAATGCAAAATGGGAGTTGACACAGTTACTTTTTGCTGATGATACTGTGCTTATGGGAGATTCTAAAGAAAAGTTGCAAAGGTTAGTGGACGAGTTTGGGAGAGTGTGTAAAGGTAGAAAGTTAAAAGTGAACATAGATAAGAGTAAGGTGATGAGGGTATCAAACGATTTAAATAAAGAAAAATTGGATATCACATTGGAGAGAGGGATTATGGAAGAAGTAAATGTTTTCAGATATTTGGGAGTTGATGTGTCAGCAGATGGGTTTATGAAGGATGAGGTTAACCATAGAATTGATGAAGGAAAAAAGGTGAGTGGTGCATTGAGGTATCTGTGGAGACAAAAAACGTTATCCATGGAGGCAAAGAAGGAAATGTATGAAAGTATAGTGGTACCAACACTCTTATATGGGTGTGAAGCATGGGTTGCAAATGCTGCAGCGAGGAGGAGGCTGGAGGCAGTGGAGATGTCCTGTCTAAGGGCAATGTGTGGTGTAAATATTATGCAGAAAATTCGGAATGTGGAAATTAGGAGAAGGTGTGGAGTTACTAAAAGTATTTGTCAGAGGGCTGAAGAGGGGTTGTTGAGGTGGTTTGGTCATTTAGAGAGAATGGATCAAAGTAGAATGACTTGGAGAGCGTATAAATCTGTAGGGGAAGGAAGGCGGGGTAGGGGTCGTCCTAGAAAAGGTTGGAGGGAAGGGGTAAAGGAGGTTTTGTGGGCGAGGGGCTTGGACTTCCAGCAAGCATGTGGAGCGTGTTAGATAGGAGTGAATGGAGACGAATGGTTTTGGGACATGACAATCTGTTGGAGTGTGAGCAGGGTAACATTGTGTGAAGGGATTCAGGGAAACCAGTTAATTGATTTAGTTGGACTTGAGTCCTGGAAATGGGAAGTACAATGCCTGCACTTTAAAGGAGGGGTCTGAGATAGTGACAGCTGGGAGGGACTTTTCTCAGCTGTAGTATCTGAGCTCCTCTGCAAAGACAGTGATTATGTATGAGTGTGGTGAAAGTGTTGAATGATGATGAAAGTTTTTTCTTTTTGGGGATTTTCTTTCTTTTTGGGTCACCCTGCCTCGGTGGGAGACGGCCGACTTGTTGAAAAAAAAAAAAAAAATATTCCCTTCACCAATATATTTTACAATATATACAAAAAACAGCTGAATGATAACGAGCGAGAGAGCAAAGTGAGTCACTCACTACAGTTGGGTCTTCACTTCAAGATAGACCAGTACTGTAAGAGTGTACTGTAAGAGTGTCTGCCCCCAGCCAGGTGTGCAAGCATAACATCAATTTGGCAGGGGACAGGCTCTCACCCAGTGGTAGGTGTTTAAACCGGACAGCTAATCAGAGTAGTTGGGTCCCTATGCAAAATACCCCAACCTGACTGGCAGTTTGGCTAGTATAGAGGGTTTGTGGGAATGAGTGTTTGATAAACACCGAATAAGTTGTAATATACTCGGTGCACACCGCAACTGTCTTGTCCCAATTTAGGTATACATGAATGTAGTATTGTGAGGTCTTCAGGCGAGCTTACTGTCATAGAATCCTCTCCCAAGCAATATGGAACAAGAGGGCTAATGTGATCAGGCATTGTGTGTTCCCGATCCTTCGAAAAATTTCCATCTTCCCTATTTCTCTTCTACAATGGTCTTATTTATCGGTCTAGTCTCATGTTTCTCATTTTTTCTATCTCCTAAGTGGGCTCCCTTCAGCTTCGTATAGTCCATGGATCAGCATTGAGATACCCCCTTCTTGCTCTTAGTGCGACTCCTTACAAATTTCTTAGTCTGTTTTCACCATTTCCTGTGATGTCTCTCTTATCACCTCCTGAGCTTCACTATCTTCAGAGAGCATCACTGTCAGTGATTTTCCTTCAATGTTCTTTTCTGAACCCTTGTGCTCTCTCTCCTTTCACTTTTTCTGCCCCTACTAACCTCCCTCTCATTCTTCCATGGTTCGTTTCAGCCAGCTTACTTCCTCTTCCATTTTCAGAGCTGAGTCTTCTGCTAAATTAGCGTCATTGATCTGTTCCATAATGTCTTCCCTGGCTTTGTTGCATACTGCTGCTGTTTACCCCTGGAGGAGAGTACATATATGATAGGTTCAGTGACACGAAATATACGAGTTGTCTTGAGGATCTGAAATTAAAACCCACGCATGATCCGTGTGTGTGTACTCACCTAGTTCTCACCTAGTTGTGGTTGCAGGGGTCGATTCATAGCTCCTGGCCCTGCCTCTTCACTGGCCGCTACTGGGTCACTCTCCCTGTTCCATGAGCTGTATCATACCTCTTCTTAAAGCTATGTATTGAGCCTGCCTGTGTGTATGTATATATATATATATATATATATATATATATATATATGTGTGTGTGTTTGTGTGTGTGTGTGTGTGTGTATGTATGTGTGTGGACTGTCTTACAGGAACAAAGTAAGACGCCTGGCAGAGGAGAATGCTTTGTCCCCTGTCTCTGCCCCTTCAGTTTCTTAATTAACATCATTACTTACATGGATACCTTTCATCCAACTCTTGAATTCTTCCAGCAGGTACTGAGTTTCTTGCATACCGAGCCAGAGTCTTCCCTGACACAGAATATCACAAGCAGAAACTACGGTAGTGTTTTCTTACACTGGATATTACATACCAGCAAGACTGGAATTTCTAACACATTTTTTTTCTGGATGCTAGCCACAACAGTTAGCTAAAACACAGGTACCTATTTTAACTACTAAGTGGGCAGGGCCAGTAGGCTGTGTAAGAGAACTTGCCCACATGCTTCTCCGTGCCGGAGGCTCGAACCGGGATGTCGCGTTTGTGAAGATGTGATGAGAGGAAAAATGATGAGGGAACGAATGGTGAGGAGAGGGAGTGATGAAGGGAGAGATAGTGAGAGGAGGAATGGTGAAGCTAGAGGTGGTGAGGGGAGACTAGCTGAGAGGAGGGGTGTCTGAGCCTGACGGCGGGGAAAGAGGGGAAATTAGAGACCAGGATGAGCGGCGTGTAAGATTGAATGAGGGGATCAGATATAAAGAGCCTTAGCGACACTGTGAGAGGGGGAGGGGAAAGAGGGAAGCTAAAAGCTCACCGAGGAGGGGAAGTTATGACCAAGGAGGGAGGGGAAAGGTACAAGTAAAGTTTTTGATGGAAAATAATAAGAGATAAGGCAGAGGGGAACGAAGGGGAAGAGACAGGGATAGTATACAAGGGGAATGTGAGGGGAGAGGGGACGAGATGACTAGTGTATGAGACTGGGTGAGGGGAAGACAAGGAGAGGAGAGATGAGAATAGGAGAGACTAGCAGCGGAAAGAAGCGAAGAGGGGAGAAAGAGAGAGAGAGAGGAGACAGACAGAGGGGAGACAAAGAGAGAGAGGAGACAGAGGGGAGACAAAAGAGGGCACAGGAAACGGGAAGACAAGGAGTGGGAGGAAAAAAGTTAAAGTAAATAAGAGGAAGACAAGGAGAGTGAGATAAGGAGAGTGAGATAAGGAGAGTGAGATAAGGAGAGTGAGATAAGGAGAGTGAGAGATAAGGAAAGTGAGAGATATGGAGAGTGAGAGACAAGGAGAGTGAGAGATAAGTGTAGTCGTGCACAAGACTTCAAGATGAGCTGCTCACAACAATGCCCTCATCATCAACAATACCCTCACTATCAACAATACCCTCATCATCAACAATACCCTCACTATCAACAATACCCTCACCATCAACAATACTCTCACTATCAACAATACCCTCACCATCAACAATACCCTCACCATCAACAATACTCTCACCATCAACAATACCCTCACCATCAACAATACCCTCATCATCAACAATACCCTCACCATCAACAATACCCTCACCATCAACAATACTCTCACCATCAACAATACCCTCACCATCAACAATACTCTCACTATCAACAATACCCTCACCATCAACAATACCCTCACCATCAACAATACTCTCACTATCAACAATACCCTCACCATCAACAATACCCTCACCATCAACAATACTCTCACCATCAACAATACCCTCACCATCAACAATACTCTCACCATCAACAATACTCTCACCATCAACAATACCCTCACCATCAACAATACTCTCACCATCAACAATACTCTCACCATCAACAATACTCTCACTATCAACAATACTCTCACTATCAACAATACTCTCACTATCAACAATACCCTCACCATCAACAATACACTCACTATCAACAATATCAGTAATAATATTCATGAAAATTCTTCCTCTAATTTCAAAATATTTTTCTTGGCACCAAAATTATTGCAAAAAAAAAAGGTTAATATTGTATTTTGCACAAAATTTGTACATTGCTAAAATTATGGTGAAGAGTTTGGTTAATTATTATTATTATTATTATTATTATTATTATTATTATTATTATTATTATTATTATTATTTTCTAAATGTATTGAAACAAAGAAAAACTTAGAAAATACAAGAGACATGTTAGGAGTGTGAGGTGTTGTTGTCATGACAGTGGCGGTGCTACAATAACATTATTACCCTAGAACAGTTAGTAGAGTTATGACGGGGGAAAATTCCCCAAATAAGATTACGAGGCTACGAATACAATTCTGAAATTTAAATTCCATATTTTGGGCGAAATGTGGCTGCTGGTGTGTGAATAAAGCAAACATAGGCTCGATTTATTTGGGAAAATGGTCATTACTGTATATATATAAAACTTCATTTATAATAAATAATTAGTATTACCTCAACAGAGTATTTACACATCTGATGTAAATGATTCAGAAAAATGACGTTGAAGACTGAGACACTGTGCAACAATAAAGAAACTTTAATGAAGAGACGTTTTGCCAGCCAGTGGCTGCTTCTTCAGTCCATTGCAGAGAAGAACACATTCACACAACATTACAAGCACATTCATGTTGGCTTTGGTCGTAGGAGCGTCTGACTGGGCTTGGTATATGACGAATTAGGTAACAGACCAGAGAATAGAGTCAAAACACGGCTTGCGTCAGGCGGTGTTTTTGTGGGGTAAAACCAGGTTGAAGCCAGGGCCAGGGACACGGCCAGGGCCAGGGACACGGCCAGGGACACGGCCAGGGACACGGCCAAGGCCAGGGACACGGCCAGGAGACTGAAAGAGCTGTGATCGGAGTGAAGGTCAGCCGAGAAATTAGTTCAGGTACTGCTGGGTGGAGTGTCCTGAGGTGCCAAGACAACACGGGATGGGAGAGATGGAGGGGGTCGTATTGTAGTAGATTCGGCGGTCTTGTCCCGGCCCGGGTCTTTTCCAGGTGGTGGCCCGGGGCGGTGGGGGTCACATACCAAAAGCCTCGGGAGACATGACTTAGTGGGAAGCACGAAATGGTTCAGGGAACATGTTTACATTCAGACATTTCGAGCACATTCGCACATCATTACGAACACATTCCCACTATATTACGAGCAAATTCTCACATCATTAGAGATAAAGTCAAAAGATGAGACATAAAACCAGCTCTACAGATAGACTCCTGTTTTTGTCATTAGTGGAATGACTGACACAGTCACCATGTTATATCGAAGGCCGTGAGGGGCGAGTCCTCTCTTACTCTTAATATAGTTAGTACGGCCGGTGAGCCGAGCCAGTGAACACACAATCTCACCTCACCTCACTAAACACTACAGGAAAACTTTTCTCACTTCCTCTCAACTTTTACCTCATTAATATTTATTATTTATTACTACGGTAAACTTGGTCAAAGAGAAAGGGAAGTGATACTAAGGTAACAGGAATATACGAAATTATTGAGACTGGTTAATACAGTAAGCTGAACCTCAAAGGAATATTCACTTAGAGAATAGAATCCTTGGAACACAACACTCCTAGGAGACTAATCTGCTCGTAGCTACATGTTCCAAGACCCCACTCACACTGGACCCACGGCTATCTCCTCGCCACAGCCTCCAGCTCTGCACCAGGCCAGAGGTCTCCCCAAACACTTCTCTTACTAGGTTAGGTTAGGTAAGGTTTGTCAGGAAACAGGACAAGTGTTTCTTGACGCTGGTCTTAGTCACATGATGACCCACAACTGGAGCTTTTGGTCATTTGACCGAGGCCTTCCACTGGCTTACCCATCCACCCCTTTTAAAAATTCTGGTTATAATTATAATTATCAGGAATTATATTTTTACATAGTAATGTGTTGATGTACTGTGCTATCTTACTTCCCCTGAGCTTATAAAAACCTCCCTCCCCATAACTTCTGGCTAAAGGTCAGCTCCCAGAGGAATATTCACCACGTGGTCTGGAGTTCCCTGAGGGAACCAGAGTGTGAGGGTAGAGACCAACACTCTTATCTTCGCAGATAGAAACAGGAATCCTGGTCTCAAGGTTTTACATCTGTTCTTCTATTTCTCACAAACCTGATATTAGAAGCAGTCTCAATATATCACTATATACCCTCTTTCTTCTGTGTATGTTGTGTATGATGAAATTAAAGGTATATGCATCTACAAAATATTTAACAGAGTAACGCCTACAAATATTGAATGGAGTACACATCTTACTCCAGTATTCATTGGGTGCCCCGTGGCCTGGTAGGCAACGCTCTCGCCTCACACACAAGGTGTCTGTGGTTCGATCCCCAGCAAGGTTGAAAACATTAGGCGTGTTTCCTTACACCTACCGTCCCGTTCACCTAGCAGCAAGTAGGTACCTGGCTGTGATAAACCGACAAGTTGAAGATTGAGACACTTATGCAACATATGGGAAACTTTATTAAGGAAACGTTTCGCCACACAGTGGCTTCATCAGTCTAATACAAAGCAAAAAGGGGTAAAGAGAGGAGGAGTTTCAGGCAATCAGTCCCTCAGGGTGGAATCGATGTTTTTCCCATATGTTGCATAAGTGTCTCAATCTTCAGATACCTGGGTGTTAGTCGACTAGTGTGGGTCGCATCCTGGGGGACAAGATTGAAGGACCCTAATGGAAATAAGACAGATAGTCCTTGACGCACTGACTTTCTTGGGTTACTCTTGGTGGCTAACCCTCCTGGGTTAAAAATCCGAACAAAATTTTATTTTAACATGCCTCCTTCCTCCACAACATGTCTTCTCCCTCCACAACATGTCTCCTTCCTCCACAACATGCCTTCTCCCTCCAAAACATACCTCCTCCCTCCACAACATGCCACCTTCCTCCACAACATGCCTCCTTCCTCCACAATATGTCTTCTCCCTTCACAACATGCCTCCTTCCTCCACAACATGTCTTCTACCTCCACAACATGTCTCCTTCCTCCACAACATGCCTTCTCCCTCCAAAACATACCTCCTCCCTCCACAACATGCCACCTTCCTCCACAACATGCCTTCTTCCTTCACAACATGCCTCCTCCCTCCACAACATGCCTCCTTCCTCCATAACATGTCTTCTCCCTCCACAACATGTCTCCTTCCTCCACAACATGCCTTCTCCCTCCAAAACATACCTCCTCCCTCCACAACATGCCACCTTCCTCCACAACATGCCTCCTTCCTCCACAACATGCCCACTTCCTCCACAAAATGCCCCCTTCCTCCACAACATGCCTCCTTCCTCCACAACATGCCTCCTCCCTCCACAACATGCCTCCTTCCTCCACAACATGCCTTCTCCTCCACAACATGCCTTCTCCTCCACAACATGCCTCCTTCCTCCACAACATGCCTCCTTCCTCCACAACATGCCTCCTTCCTCCACAACATGCCTCCTTCCTCCACAACATGCTCACTTCCTCCACAAATGCCCTTCCTCCACAACATGCCTCCTTCCTCCACAACATGTCTCCTTCCTCCACAACATGCCTTCTCCTCACAACATGCCTCCTTCCTCCACAAATACCTCCTTCCTCCACAACATGCCTCCTTCCTCCACAACATGTCTCCTTCCTCCACAACATGCCTTCTCCTCCACAACATGCCTCCTTCCTCCACAACATGCCTCCTTCCTCCACAACATGTCTTCTCCCTCCACAACATGTCTCCTTCCTCCACAACATGCCTTCTCCCTCCAAAACATACCTCCTCCCTCCACAACATGCCACCTTCCTCCACAACATGCCTCCTTCCTCCACAACATGCCCACTTCCTCCACAAAATGCCCCCTTCCTCCACAACATGCCTCCTTCCTCCACAACATGCCTCCTCCCTCCACAACATGCTCCTTCCTCCACAACATGCCTTCTCCTCCACAACATGCCTTCTCCTCCACAACATGCTCCTTCCTCCACAACATGCCTCCTCTCTCCACAACATGCCTCCTTCCTCCACAACATGCCTTCTCCTCCACAACATGCCTTCTCCTACACAACATGCCTCCTTCCTCCACAACATGCCTTCTCCTCCACAACATGCCTCCTTCCTCCACAACATGCCTCCTTCCTCCACAACATGCCTCCTTCATCCACAACATGCCTCCTTCCTCCACAACATGCCTCCTTTCTCCACAACATGCCTCCTTCCTCCACAACATGTCTCCTTCCTCCACAACATGCCTCCTTCCTCCACAACATGTCTCCTTCCTCCACAACATGCCTCCTTCCTACACAACATGCCTCCTTCCTCCACAACATGTCTCCTTCCTCCACAACATGCCTCCTTCCTCCACAACATGTCTCCTTCCTCCACAACATACCTCCTTCCTCCACAACATGCCTCCTTCCTCCACAACATATCTCCTTCCTCTACAACATGCCTCCTTCCTCCACAACATGCCTCCTTCCTCCACAACATGCCTCCTTCCTC